>JANCMC010020236.1:0-39644 GCA_024363005.1 Charaxes varanes
TTTATAAGTCATTTTCTCCAAAACATTCTTCCAGGAAATATTTATTAAATGAATTTTAAACTACGCAAAAATCATCTCTGTACGCAAAGCTAATTTTCGATAAAACATGCGAAACATTATAAATTTTTTTTTATATGATGTTAACAGATGAATGAAATTATTATTCATATGCAAGAAAAGTTGTCTTGCATATGAATAATAATTTTAGTGCATACATGGTTTAAAATAGTAAATATCATATTAACGAATGATTATATCAGTAGTGGTGGATTAAAAAACAGAATTCTTTCACAAAATACATGCAGAAATAATATTATGAAAATCTCGCTTGGACCCATTTATTTTTAATTGAAAATTATATTCTTTCTATAACGAGTTCCTTTCCATAGATAGTAACATTAAAAAAATTTTAGTAAATGTTAATATCTGCACATCCTAAGGCTAGCCATTTGTAATATATAGATTTTAAGTAACGTTGTGCCGGTTAAAAATAATCCGGAGTTTAGGAGACGATTTCTGCGTTTGTCGATATTATAATGGCCGGTTTCAAAATCGGTCATAAAGTTACGTTCATAACAATATACTAATAAATTATGGTTTATTTTACGTTTTCAATGCAAATATAAGACTTACATGTAAAATAGTTATTAGAAATAAGTACCAGATACATGAAAAAATCGAACAATAGATTTATTAACATAATGAAGTGCTCACACGTGTTTGATTCCTACCCGTACCTAGTTACCCCTGTAATGTAATACTCCGTCCGTGAAATAATACATAACGACATGTGCGCTAAGTATCTTATGTAATATTTATTCATGTAATTTAGTCTTGTTTTTCATGTACCTGCACGGGCGTGAGCACATAGAAAATAAAAATTTCTTACATCCATTGCAATCATTGAGCCGACTGCGACAACATAAATTTGTCGCACTAAAACATTTTTATGTTCCATTTAAATACCAAAAACTTAAAAATATGCTTACATATTATTTAAGAAAATGGTGCCAACTTCCACTAGTTAAGATATCTAGTAATGAATTTTTTTTTGAAAAAGACTGACGGTTTTAAACACTGTCACCAAACTCTGGATTGTTGATGAAAATTACATGCAAAAATGTACCTAACTAAAAAAAATGTCTAATAAATTATAACTTTTTCTTGCATTTTTATTTTTATTCCAAATGTTAAAGAAATACCGAAACACTAAAAATGCCAAACTTAACCGGTTCGTTGCGGACAACGTAACGCAAAAGTTCGTCATTGATTTTCTTACCGTATGGCGGCGTGACACTAGATGGCGGGAAAATTAATTCCATTAAAACTTAAGAAGTTCTTCACTAATTAAAAAAAGCTTTATTTGATAAATATTATTCTATTAAAGTGGCATCATAAATCAATATCATATAAATACCAGAAAATTAGAGTACTCGTAGTTGATTATATTAAATTAGTTGAAGAAAATAAAATAAACTCAGATGTTATCAAAATAGTATATTCATAAAGTGACTACAAAGGAACTGGCTTATATACTCAATAAGAATAAGGCACTTCTGCCTGTACATGGTTTTAGATATGGCTGACCTTAATGTATATCTACTAATAAATAATTGAACGTTCTGCCTGTTCGTTCATGCCTTCACAAGTTTTGGTAATCACGAATGTTTCGAAAAATCATTTGACTTGCACAAAAAGTGAGCTTTACATCTACGTACACTTAATTGGGCACCTTCGATTCAGCTTACATATTAAGCATAAGAAAATGTGTCAACAACTTGATTTTTAAATGTATCAGAAAAAATATATGATTTTTAAGTGCCTTTTATAGTTTGTAAAGTTGTGTGGCACAAAACGTTTTCAATCCCTTATTTTTTATAGAGCCCCAACATAAGAAATATGACATTTGGTTTCTCTTGTTTTATTAGAATGTTACAAGTATATCATTTTAATCATTATTGCGTATACAGTATAAACATATAATGGAATGTAATTCTTCCTTTCTATATTTGAACGACTTTCTATTCGATTCATGCATCCGTTAAAATGATTCGACGAATTTGAGCAAACCTATCAACCCATTATTACGTTGTACTAATAAGTAAAGTTAGGCAGATGGAACGATTGTTTTACGTATTTACCAATGTAAACTCGTATCATGATACGAGTTTAATCAATGTCAAATTTTTCCTCTTTTCCGTGCAGAGCGATAAGGCCTCATTCGCACGAGAGCTTTTTTACCGTGCGTTAAACGATCGTCAATAACAATCCTTTTTAAAACGTTCAAATAGATTCTATGAATTTTCAAGTTTATGTTTACACAGCAGAGCTTTTAAAACGCGATGCTTTTTTATCGAGCAATACCCTACATTCATGGCTATGTCCATATAAATAAGCTATGTTTTCGTAAGAAAAAAGCCCCAACGCCCAAATTTAATGCAACGCTTTTTCAACTTTTGTCTGAACGAGGTGTAAGAGTAATGATTAGAGCCCTACCTTACCGAGACACCAAGCCGGCTACGTATCCAAAAATTCATATAAAAATTTAGGACAGGTAACTCAATTAGCGATGGTTTGGCGACGTCGCCAAATTAAGAAGCGTAGCCACGACTACTACTGGCAACAGCAGGTATACTGTGCGACGTAGCCGGCGGCGTCGCCATGGGGTCTCGGTGACATAGGGCTGTTACTCACGAAATTAAATACGAAAGTTTAAGTTATAAGCATGTCACAAGTATATAATAAATTATGTCGCTAGTCTATAATAAATTATTACACATTGTACATTAATATTATTCTTTGTCGACACACTTCTTATGAAACTTTTTATAGTATAAATTACTAAGTACTTTGTACGATAAATGCCTACTTACAGTAACAAACATGAAACAGAAATACAATATTAATTAATTCATATAAAAATGGTAAATATATTAATAAAGTGTAAACAAAAAATAACAAATATATAAAATTATATATTAGTTCACATTTATATAACTTCCTATGGCTTTTTTTTTGTATTAACGGCATCTACAAACGAACTTTTTAAACAGTCATTATAACAGCATACCATATAATAATAAATTTCTTTTCTATTTTCTTAAGTGTTTTTATTTACGGACTTTGGTTCATTATCACACGTTTGAAAAGAAAAGTTCGTTATACCGCCGACGTGTATTTTATAAAATATTATTTATTTTTGTTTGAATATATCAAAATATTTTAATAACAACTTAAGAGGTAATTTACAAAAAAGAATACTTAGCTTGCTTGAATATTGTTCAAAAATCCGCTCAATATTATTCTTTAAGGGGTAGCCACCTGAAATAAAATCACGATTAACCAGAGAGATAACAATATATATATATATATATATAAATGGAGTAAATTAAATTTAGCATTTCGTCTGACTCAATGAGAATGGCGCGTCCCACTCACCACGAGCAAGTTCCCGCTCTTGGCGCGGTGTATGGTGGGCTGCGGTCCGTTCGTCACTTCGATGGTACCGCCCTGTTTGCCGTTCACGAGGTTATGGCTGATACTGAAAAGAAGGCCATTCCATCCAAACGTTATATTAAATCTAATAATAATAATAATACACGTATTGTGAGGAACTTTCTCAATCTGGAGCCCTAACTACCGGTTGATTGGGTCCTTTCCCCGCTGCCGGCGGTCATCTATTTTTTATATATTTTTAAATGTTTATAGTTTTATATTAATATTGACAAATGTATTTAGAGTAACATATTTAAATAAATGATAGTAATAATAATAAAATCTTTTATTCCCCTTACTAAGCCTAATTACAGAGTTATAACTTAAATAAAATGAATACAAATATTATAGATGGCTCAGTAAGGCTCGGAAAGGGTTGGAGTAAAAACAAGAAAGAACCTCAGCATTAAATGCCGTGGTACTAAAAAATACGACGGAGCTGGTTTTCAGGTGCAACCTTTAAATGACTACACAGACGTGACGGAACACATACGAAAAAAAATAAAACAGTAGATTTGTGTTTGGACAAATACATTATTATATACTATATATATAATAATGTATTTGTCTCTATAGATAACTATACTATAATTTTATTAGCATCTCTTTTTAATATTGGAATATGAATAGCTTATTTATTATTATTATTTATTTACGTAGTTGTAACTCTATGTCTATTGTTAAAACCAGGTCGTCTTTTGGAGTCACGCTAAAGTTGTAAGCACACTCTCGAAAGTTGTAAGTCCTGTCCTTATTCTTGCCACTGTGTTTTTATTTAAAAGAAAGTGTAACTTCGACCGAGTAGACAGAATTCTAGACGTCATGAAATTTTCATTTCCAACCGTTTTTTTTAGTTTTACGGCAATTTTTCGATATATTTAAAATTTCCTTTTCACAGAAATGCCTTGGCTAAAACTATTTATAAATATTTTTCATATTTAAGTGTCTATGTAATTATGTACTGAAATATTGCAGTAAGTGCTTGTAAAGTTACGTTGCCCCACAGAGTTTTGGGTCGAGCAGTTATCGTTAGTTTCCAGTTATGCTCAGTACTAAAACTAAGATTTCGAAAACATAATCGTAACGACATGTTCATGACTTAAAATTTAGATACATCCAAATAATATTTATGTATAGTTCACATAAAAATTTAAGGTTATAGTTAATTAATACAATTTACTTTTTACTAGCTGATTCCCGCGACTTTGTCCGCGTAAACTTGCGGGAGCCCTCAGATTTCTTTTATCCGGCCTTATCGAAAAATCCGTTTTTAGAGTATGTTTACTAAACTACCTCCCTGCCAAATGACATTATTGTAGGTCCCACTTTATTCGAAATTTCATGATAGGTCACTTTTCGCTTTTATATTTACTTTTATTCTTAAAGAATGGTGGATTGGAACCCTCATAAGCTTAGCTTTTAAACCGTAAATTTTATCGCCACATTTTATAATGAGGACAAAAAAGACAATAATAATGGGTTAGTTTCCACTAAAAGAAACCCTAATCTATTTTTGTTTTAGATTGTTGACAGAGGTTTAAATAATTACATAATTCAAGTGGAATTACTATAATATGTCAGATCAGGCATCATATTCTCATGTGAGAAAGAGGTACTGGTACCCGGACGCGCCGGCCCAATTCGGCTACAAGCATGGCGCTACCTCTAAAAAAATTTGGAAAATTCTTTCAATGTTAGATAGCCCATTTATCGGAGAAGCCTATATCATAGCGCTAAAATTTTTCACCTAATTTTACGCGGACGAAATCACTCTAAATGTACACTAAAAATAGGCAAAACTAGAATTTAAAAATAATTCCAGTCCAAAATATTTAATTGGATTGTTTAGTTCCTACCTAAATTAAATTAGTGGTTTTAGTTAGTAGTTTTAATGGAGTCAATAGACGATGGACAGACGCAATAAAAAGGGAGATACCGGAGTATACTCGTGTCCAAATTATTTTAAACATAGATACTAGTTACCCAATTTAGTAGCATCCATTTCTGGCTAATTCTTGTCATGTATTTATTGTTTCCTAAATAATACGTATTCACAACCCATTCATTTGCACTAGAATAATACGAGCATTACTAATCGTGAATCGAAGTGAAGATATAAACCAGACAAACTGCGGATTAAAGCAAAGTAGTTTAGTTTTTCATGCATGTCATGGATTTCCGCAAAGTAACGCCTGATTCTATCAATTATGTAATTTTTTTTAAACACATAAATGCGAGCCGCGGCTATTTTATTTTATTTAATACATGATCTTAATTAATACTAAAGATAAACCCAATAATAACGTTTTCCCTCAAACTAACCCCTCATTTGCACGAGAGTTAAAAAAGCGTTGCGTTAAATCTCGGCGTTGGCGCTTTTTTAGCGTCGCCCATACGAAAAAATAGCGTATTTGTATATAAAATATAAATAGCGTTGAAAATTGAACATTGCTCGTTAAAAAATAATCGTGTTATAAAAGCCCTGTAGTATTAACACAAACTTAAGAGTTCATATGTTCAATTTGAACACTTTTTTAACACGCATTAGAAAAGTTCTCGTGCGAATGAGGGTTAATAACAGCCCAGCGGGTTTGCAGATTTTTGTCTCTAGTATACAAACATTGACACGTAAGTTTTACTTTGACAAACAGATGGATATCTTTTTGGAGGCGGACAGACGGACGGACGGACAGAGCGAAACTATAACGGTTCCTTGTAGGACTACGGAATCGTAAAAATAAATGAAATATTGAAAAATTCCTCATTACTACGTAATTAATATATTGTACTCTAGTCCTAGTAGTAGTCTAGTTGTATTAATATATTTTAGGAATTCAATTACAAATTAAAAAAAAAACATTAACACAAGTTATATTAGCGTGAAGAACCCTTCCGCCTTTATGGTTTACTCGTAAGATATCAGATGTAAAGATATGTTATGAATTAAGTTTAGTCTTGTATGAACGTTCTGTCTGTCGACACCTATATAAAATAAAGGTTTTTCTGCTCTTTTAAAACTCGTTTGTGCTACCCCGATCGTTAAGTCACGGCATATTTTATTTATCACAAAGCGAATAGTATCTTAGATAAAATTAATTGTTTGAGTTCGAAATGGCCGTAATTGTACCACATAACAATAGTAATTGAGACATAATTCGCAACCAAATGGGTCCGGGTTTATCGCAATTTTAATAGAGGTCTAGACACCCAGGCTCGAGGCGGGAATCGAACCCGCGACTCCCGGAGCGGAAGGCAGGTTAACTGCCCACTGCGCCAACGGACCAGTCTATGGGACCAATTTGAAAATATTTTTCACCGTTACAATCCTACATTATCGCTGATGGATATAGGCGATAGAATGTTTTCAAAAAAGTTTGGGATCCGTAAGAAAAATTAGATGTAAAAAGGCGTGCGAAGCCGGGGCTGGCTAGTAGTTAGTAAACTGAAGGCAGTATTTTATATGAGGTTACTCGCCAAATACTGGAATTTACTGTACTATACCGTCAGTAGCGTGTGCATAATAAATCTAACTAGAGTTCATCTGGTGGCCATAAATCTCTACATTTGCGTACCATACGTTTATTGAAAACTATAGATAACATTTTATTTCTTTGCATAGTCGACCAAGAAATTGTTTTTTTTTTCTTTTCTCTTTTTTTCCCGCCACAAGGGCCGACGGTGGGTTATGTCGGACTCCAACCGACTAAAACCCCACGGTAGTTCCTCCTTACCACTACGCGAAATGCACTCCCCGCTTAAAGTATTCACCTCTACGTGCAAAATAGTAGTACATGGAACTTTATGGCGTTCATTTTTAAACTGAAACATCTATAATAATATAAATGGAATAAGTGGAATAAATTAAACGATAAATGGAATTCAGATTTGAGACTCATTGGGAGATATACCAAGAAAAAGCAGTCAAAGGAATCGTTCCTCCCAAAAGACATAAGTTATATAGTTTTTCGCTTTTCGATAGTATATTTTCGGTCAATATGTATCAAGTAATGAATCTGTGAATCTACAATTAATTAGAAGTTTTTGCAGTATATGGACTTTTTAGGATAATCATGATTCTCTTCAGCGAATTATTTATTATTAAGTAGGTGTATCTCGCGACTTCAACCGCGTGAATTAAGTGATTTTGTAAAATCATGGGGGTTTTTATTTTTTTATGCGGAACCCTTATTTTCTTTCCGAACCTGAAGAAGCCTATGGTACTCTTTGCAACATCTGCCATTTGCCGGTGAAAGGTCCCATCGAAATCGGTCCAGACTCTCATGTGAGAAAGAGGTACTGGTACCCGGACGCGCAGGCCCAATTCGGCTACATGCATGGAGCTACCTCTAATTGAATATATACTTCAATATGTTTTTTAAACCACTATTAGGAATACTTTTTATTTAAAACTTCTTGAGTTATCTCTATACTGACTTCAATTGTAGTTAGTATTCAAAGTTACGTTCATGAAATGGGCGAATCGATTGACCTACATCACTACAATCTAGGTCTACTTCCATACAGTAAGTATAACTATTGTATATTTACGTCATATTATACTATTTTTGTCTCATCTATCGTCATTATCTATACATATATATAAAGCTGAAGAATTTGTTTGTGCTTGACCGAGCTAATCTCATGCAGATACATGTTAAGTTGTGGTAAGCCAAAATTATCAATCCAGTTGTACACGAGAACAAATAGTAAAAAATCAAATTAAGAGCCTCAATAGGCGATCAACTCAAATACCAGTTTCTGATTAAGGTATGACCTCATGAAAAACTTTAAAGAGACTGACAAAATTAAAACCTGTTTATCTGTCCGTCGGTCTGTTTGTCTGTTTGTTCCGGGTAATCTCAGCAGCCTCTTGACCGATATCGACGTTATTTTACCTCTCAGACAGTTGATATTACAAGGAGTTTAATAAGACACCAAAGAATAACGAAATAATTAGGATTCCATACAAAAATATTTTCCATACTAAATCTGCACGAGCGAAGTTGCGGGATACAGTTAATTTGTTTATAAAAATCATACTCTACAATATTCCTTATTACAAGAAAAAATAAGGGACTTATGAAAATAAGTCATAAATATAAATATATACATAAATTTTTATACATGACTATATAACACACGAACGTGTGCCTAAGGTAGACAACTTAATGCTTGTGTTATAGGTAACAGACCTGTTATACAAATATATATATATATATATATTTTACATAAATAAATACGTACATGTACATAATACACCCAGACTCGAGGCAGGAATCGAACCCACGATCCCCGGAGAGGAAGGCAGGTTCATTGCCCACTGCGTCATTGGGCCAGTCAAGTCATACCAGCCAGATTATGTTGTCTGTTTGGCGTAGACTTCTAGAAGAACTGTCTGCTACCACTTGTATTGATCGACTTCCCGCGTACTTAAGTAGATCGTTAATCTCGGTTTTTTTTTCTTCTTTTGTCTGCATTAAATAAATTCTCTTCTATTCCAGACCACCCGACTTGGGAAGCACGTGAACGAGCTCAGGCGGAAGACGTCTGAGCCCACACTAGCGAGGCGCGCCAAGGTGCTGTTGAAGCGATGGCGCGACCTCGTCATCCCCACCGTCGCTTCCCCCGGACACACCGGTACCTATATTTGTGATTTTCCTGCCTTAAAACTACCCTAGGTTACCACAGAGTCTGTACCTGTGATTGTAGTATACTGATTGCTCTATACTCAATTTAAGACGAATGTGTTAAGAGCACGATATAATATTAAAAAAAAATAGAAACAATTGACGGTAACGAGTCCTAATAGAACGCGAATGCGCGATACAAACGCACTTAATTCGTACGAACATGCGGTCATATTTATGTCTTATGTAGTATTGTTGCCACCAAAGCACAGCACTACACTGACTTTCCGATGTGCCTCAACGCACGTTTCGCTTCGACACCGAAGCATCATCTTGTGAGAAGGTCGTAGCTTAATCAGAGGCCAGCATATGAGTCGATCACTAGGTTAAGTAGCATTGACCGTGGTTGGGTGACCAGTTTTAACACTGGTTTTCTCTCTCTGTGTTTCGGAAGGCACGTAAAAGAGTGGGTCCAGTTTAATATCACAGAGTGATAGTAGTAGTGATTATGGGGATTCTGGGGATGGCGTCAGATGGCAGTCGGTCATCTTATCTCGGCCCACAGCCACATCCTCTGTATTCTAAGCAGACCATGGCACTAATCCAGAATAACGCTAGAAAAAAGAAGACGGTTTAAAATTAACACTTGTGTGTCTAACTGTATAATGAGTAAAGGTCGAGAGATCTGCGGGAACCCTATCTCGGCACGGCACAGACTCGGCGGCGATGGCGTGACACACTTATACTAACTTCGGTGTAAACTATTGTGAAATATAGGTGCGGTGCTTTTTATCGCAGTCAAAAATGTTTGTTTTAATGTGAGGTGGCAAACAAGTATAAAGCCTATCTCAATGAGGTTGGAATATTACACCTCTGTAAAGATGTCTCGTATATACATATCTTGTATTATTATGTCAACTTAATATGAGTGTGTTTCAGAAATAAAGACAATTTGATTTGGTTTGATTTGGTCTGGTCTGGTCTGGTCTGGTTTGTTCCGGTCTGGTCTGCTTTCGTTTCGATTGGATTTGATTGCAAAGTGTTTGTACATTTTTGTCCTTGAAGACTACAAAGTTAAACAAAAGCTTTTGAAACTACACAAAGACTTTCAAAAGCTCTGTAGAATCGTCAAAAAATTTAAAATATACCAGTGATTCATAAAAGTTGCGCCACGTGAAGAAACTGGAAGGAACTCGTCAGCCACTCTTATAAGAATAGTCCTTACAAAAAAGGCGTTTCATACATCTCATCATCCTAGAAGTCTTTTAATAGCTCTGTAGAATCGTCAAATATTTCAAATGCTACCAATCATTCGAAAGAGTTGAGCCACGAGAAGAAACAGCAAGAATCTAATCGCCAACTCTTATAAAAATATCCAACAAAAAAAGGAGTCCCATACAATTCATCAGTCTATATTGCCCTTTAGATATACGACGTTTTATTTAAGAAGACTTTTAATAGCTCTGTAGAATCGTCAAATATTTCAAAAGCTACCAGTGATTCATAAAAGTTGAGCTACTGGAAGAAACAAGAAGAAACATCGTCAGCCTCTTATAAAAATAGTTCTTACAAAACAGGAGTTCCATACATCTCTACAGATTCCATAGTATGGGATAGATCCGTCCCTTATACATTACGAATTAAGCGACGCGTGATTTCCTCTATTTTCAAGTACATACAATCGCAGATAACAGTAAATATGCAAACGATGAGCAGTTAGAATTCCAGCAGTTAGCGTGTGCGATCACGACTCACGACCTGGGGAATTATAACCCACTGATTCATGCCGTGTCATGGGAAATGAATCATCATTGCTGATTGATTTTTTGAATACCAATCGATGGGATTAATCGCTGTAAGTCAAAAATTAAAATTTCTTTACTTAGTCGTAGCGGGGACTGTGGGGTTTCGGGGATGACGTCAGAAGGTAGCCCGGTCATCGTAACTCGCCCCACAGCCTATATACTCTGCAATTTAAGCCTAGTACTAGAACGGGATAGCGTTAAGAAGAAGAATTTGGCTTTTTGATTTATTGACTTGCGACCAACAATTTCTTCTCTTCCTGGTACAGCACCTTACTATATGCGTTGGTAGCCATTAGATGATAGAAGAGAAGGCTATAGGCTGTATGTCGTCGCGCCTAGACCAATAGGAGCGGAGCAACAATGAAGAATTGTTCAAAATCGTTTTATTTTTCGTTTTGAGAGCTTCCGCTGCGTGCGCTCCGTAAACGATTAAAGTTTCGCAAAAACTATGTATGACAAAATTGTTCCCCTTTAAAAGTTCTAAATAAAAGTCTTCGGCAGGATATATATATCTGTTAAGGTGGTCTCTATATAACCTTTTTTATGCGAACCAAATTTTTTCTAACATAATGCATTATTTGTAAAGGAGTTTTTACAAACGTGCTATTAATCGTTATCCAAAAACTGTTTTTCAACTCTTAAGTGATACGAGTGGCCCAAGCAGGCGAAGTCACGGGGTGCAGCTAGTTAATTATAGAATAATAATCAATCACCGATTATTATCAAATCTACTATCCCAATTGAGTTTACAACACGGTCAGATAGATGTATTACGAAAGTGCTAATTCAAGAATATTTCATTGTCTAGTCAATTTCCGTTAACATTAAAACTGATTCATGATCTCGTGGTTAAAAAAAAGTGGACCACCGAAAGCCCGAGAAGCTTTGAATCCGGCTGACTTATAGAGTTCACTGTCCTTAGTTCAAACGAAACTGTACTTTATTTTATTTTATTTATTGTTAAGGACCACCAACAAAGGATAAACATATTACAAGTAAAATGACAATTAAATTTAAAAAAAACCTGTGTGATCCTTCAATTAAAGGATACCACAGCATGCTAATAAGCTCAGCTAACAAAAAAAAATTAACAATGTTTTAATTTAACTGCTAAAAATAAGGAGAAAATAAAGAATGATATAAAATACATAAAAATTACAATATAAATCTTTTACAGAATTAAAACAAAGCACCTAAAAATATTACCTTCTTCTTCTTCCTAGTTTTATCCAGCAGTACCAGAGTCCGCTTAGATTGCAAAGAATGTGACTATGGAGAGAGTTAAAGTGACCGATTGCCATGTGACGTCATCCTCGGAACCCCCACGATCTCTACAGCCTTACTAATAACATCACAAAGTGATATTAATCTGGTCCCACTGTTTTAAGTGCCTTCCGAAACACGGAGGATGACGGATATGAAATACAAACCAGTGCTAGAATGGGTCACTCATCTATCATCCGGTCATAGCAAGAGCTACTGAACTTAGCGATCGACTCAACTGTCGACCACTGATTAGGCCACGATCTTCTCGACGTAAAAATATTACCTAAATACTCGTATATCTTTCTTAAAGATAGTCGTATATCTTTCTTAAGGAATTTATATCGAAGCCCGCAGTATTGAAACGTATGGGTAAAAAAACCAGAAGGTACCCGCTAAAGAGTAAACTCCAGTCGTGTAGGATCTGATTCACAAATTTTAACAAAATTACTAGAAATTCATTTTATTTTATTTCTATTGAATAAAACACTAACAAGCAACTCTGTTACAAATACATTAATCATACAAACAGAAACGAAAACCGAAAAACATGATCGTCAATCATACTTATAAAGCTGAAGAGTTTGTTTGTTTGTTCACTTGAACGCGCTAATCTCAGGAGCTACTGGTCCGTTTTGAAAAAATCTTTCAGTGTTAGATAGCTCATTTATCGAGGTAGGCTATAGGCTATATATCATGACGCTAAAATATTTCACCTAATTTTACGCGGACGATGTTGCGGGTAACAACTAGTTATAGATAAAGTAAATAAAGAGAATTCCTAAGGTGTGCCTAATCTCCCCGCTAGCACGAATACTTTCAAAGTCGACGCGTCGACTTCGAACGGTTTGAAATGTTCGTGCTAGGGCCTCGGATATTTAATGCATTAGCAGCGTTCGGCAATGCTTGTCGCGGGCCGCATGTGGCTCTACCCATCTCCTTGTGGCCCACGACTGGTTTGTAAACCGGAATCTAATTCTTATAAATACAAAATAATAACATTACATGAGCGCATTTTTGTTGTGATGTACAAAAATTTTGCATTTTTAATATCTACTACATATATATATCCTCATCGATTTCGACGACGGCGACTCAAGAAATCAAGGATTACGATTTATTTATTCATTTATTTTTTCTATTATGAGCTCTAATGTGGCTCGCTAAACCAAATTTATTTTTAAATGTCCTACTACAAGTGTGGCAGTGCCTTCTGCTCCGGGGGTCGTGAGTTCGATTCCCACCTCGAGTCTGGGTGTATTATCCATATGTATGTATTTATATACTTCTAAAAAAATATATTTCTTTATAACAGGCGGCTGTTGATGAACATTGTCATTTAGTTGTCTACCTTAGGAACAGACGTCCGTGTGTCATATAGTCCTGTATATATTTATTTACTTATTTACTGTTTTTTTTAACGGATTATAACTATGAATAACTTATCTTGTATACTTGTCGTAAGACTTGTTTGGATAAAATTACTGTTTGACTTTATAAAAATTGCGATTACATCTTGAATTGTATAGGAATTTTGCCTGTTGCCTTGCCTTTACAGGTAATCTGTAACTATACTGTGTGTTGTATCTATCATACAAAGTCTCTTCAAAAAAGTTGCCACTTCTTTTTAGGGTTCCGTAGTACTTCAAGGAACCCTTATAATTTCGCTCTGTCCGTCCCTCCGTCCGTCCCTCTGTCTGTCCGTAAGACTCCCCCCCCCCCCCACCCACTTCACAACCATTCCACGTAAACAATAGTAAAAACCACCTGATTTTAAACTAGCGTCCGGCCCCGGATTCGCAGGGGAGCAAAGTTGATATGCATGTATTGTTTATATATTAATACGTGCAGAGAAAACTTTAGGTACCACTTTAGAAAATTTGCGCAGACGGAGGAATTTGGCACAATTATAGTTCTTATAGAGGAAGGTGTGCAAATGCTAATATTTTTTTATGATATGCCATATTAATACATTAAATTATTAAAATAAACCTACACGCACACCAATGCCACACAATTTACACCATTTACACACACGTGTATTGGTTCATCATCCAAAACGTAATCGTGAAAACCGTATTTTATATTAATAGACAAATTTAATTTTTCTTCGAATAAAACAATGTAACATTTATTTAGCATAAAAAGATTTGTGGGGGAATAATATAATCTAAATAATATAATCGACTAACCGGCGATCTCTAGTAGATACAAATAAACCTTCCTCTTGAATCACTCCGTTTATTCGTAAAAACCGATGTCGTAGATTAAAACATCCAAATTTCTTTATCAAATATGGAACAGAAGACCATTTTATTATTTGATATGCCGTTAAAATAGAGCAGATTTAAAATACCCCATTAGTTTACCTATAAATGAGCGGGTCCATGTTTCTGGCGAGCATGTATAGGAGCCACCAGTCTCCGACGTCAGTGCGCCTGGAGACGATCACTGCCGTCTCCATGGCGATAGTCCGCGACCTCGCGTGCAGGAGGCGAGGCCGGACTGACGGTACGAAGATGATAATGAGCCTGAAATTTTTTTTCAAAAATAATCCAAAAAGGTACACCAAAGTTACAAAAAAGACACCCAAGTAATGCTCACATACAGACATAATTGCAGGTTGAAAATGAGTTGCAGGTACTCGTATATTTTTATTAATTGACCGTTTCTTGGCTGAACGAGTAACCTAGCGAGGATGCCCCGGAAGTTGGCCGAGTAACTTTTTTTAATTGGAGTACATGAACTTTCCTCAGCCCAGGCACGTCCATTGATAGAACATGCTCAAAACTCATTACGAAAATTATTCTAAACGACGCTTCTAACCTATCCGCAACAGAGTTACGTTTCGCGCAGAATGTCAGCCTCCCCCGACGGAATGCACCGCGAAACGTAACTCTGTTGCAGATAGGTGAGAAGCAGACGGGCGATCGCGCAGCGATTTGGGCAGCGCAGCGGTTCGAGGCTATTTTTATGTTTTTACCACATAAATGCATGTATGTATGTGTATTATGTTAATATTAACGTCGAAATGTTCCAATAGGCACTAATTTAGCATTCATTACTCGAAAAAAAATGTCAGGCTCCCCTGATGGATCATTACTAAGTAGAGTGCAAAAAACAACTTCGAAAAGAAAAAAAAAATGTATGAATTTTTGAGGAAGTACCCAAACAGCATAATTAGCATCAGATTTAATTTGTTCATCACTTATAAATGGGATGTGAGACTAAACAAGCTATGTATTTCGTATAATTGTATACGCCAACCATTCAAAGATAGACATTCTAACGTGCAAGCGTTTACACAATCGAGTAATATTCACCATACCACCAAAATTACGTCGCAGAAATAGGCGAAATTTAATTTCGCGGGGCCGTGAATGTGGACGTGTACCCGTGAACGCCGCGCGAACCCTTTTTCTGATCAGGGAACAGGCGTGAACGCGCGCGAACACCGCGAATACCGACCACATTATCATTCACGCCTGTTTACGGGGCTTCACGGCATTGATGATTAGATATCGCGTCGTCGCATTTGTCTTCCATCGCTGTCGTCAGATATAAAACATGATATTTGCGGTAATATGGTCAGTATTGGCATTTAAGAAACGATAAATTATATATGTATGTCTTTGTAATTTGGTATTGCTATCGCATCATTAAACATGACGGACTTTAATCGATTATTAAAAAAACCAAAAACACCTTCAAGCGACAATACTGAAGGCACGCAAAAACTCGTCAATACCATGTAACTCCAGGCATGAATAAATGATGTTTGGTGGAAGTATACTTTATAGGGCGCTTTTCGACGGTCTAGGTTATATCACAAACATCACCACCATCATCATCATCATCACCACCGCCATCAACATCACTACCCCCACCGCCGCTGATGTGTTGGCCTTAGCCAAAATTGAAATCAAACTTGCTGAGATTCCAGAAGGAAAGTCTGTTACTTTCAAATGGCGTGGTAAGCCACTATTCATCCGTCACAGGTAAATATTCAATTCAATCAAAAACTATTCTAAAAGATAAATCATAATTACCAGTAATATGGTACTTGTTAAAAAGGCAAGCTCTATACATTTTATGATTTATAATGGGTAGCTATTTGATATAACAAAAGTCTCTATATACATACACTTATTAAGACTACAATAGGCATGACAACAGTTATTAGAAATCATTGAATAGAATATTTTATCGGATAAAATAAGACGCATCTGTTACGCAATGGACCCGGCACCCACACGGTGAATCCATCAAATGCTAAGAAATTCGTCTCTTAACAAATGTTTTTATTTTTATATTGCGTGCGGGATTAAAAGGAGTTAACAAAAAAGTAATAAAAGTTATTTTCAAATTAGTCATAATCAATTTAAAATTAAAGTTACAGTTGTGGGAGAAATTATCAAACAATCGGATTATTTCTCAATTATGCACAAATCCTACAGGTTTTATGCAAGTAGTTAAACGCAAAACCAGGATGCTGTTCCTCTACACGTAAAATAAAAAAAATAAACTTTAGTGTATTTTAATAAAGGATAAATATACTGAATATTACTCTCTGCGGTGACTTAACTTTCCAATTGAATAGCGATCCAAACAGAAGATCCAGCAATTAAAGTTTAGAAGTTGTAGAAGATAAATGAAATAGCTACACATACAACAACACTTATATAGACGCATTTAGGTTTGATACCTATACATTAGACCTTCTACTTTATTACATCTTCTTATTCTTCTTCTTCCAGACATTTTCCACTACTGAAAGTTTTCATTCGACTTTGTATACTTAAAGTTTTGTCTCTCCTTCAAACTATATAATTGTAAATGTTTCCCAGAGATAAAACAACTCAATTCCCTATTGAGTTGTTTTCAAGCAGTTTCTATCGAAGCATATGAAAACCAGTTTTTGCATGCACAGACACATAAGTCTACGTGGCTATATTAGGATGGTCGAGGGTACGATTCCCACCTCGAGTCTGGGTGCATTATCCTCCAAAAAAAATGCGTATAACAGGTGTCTGTTACCTATAACACAGGCATTAAGTTATCTACCTTAGGAACAGATATCCGAGTGTCATATAGTCCAGCATATATTTATTTATTTATTTGAATTTAAAAAAGTTTTTTTACATTCTATAACTATTTTTCACTCCTATCAAGTGTCAAAAAAGGGCCAAAATTTGTAACGTAATTATAGTAATTTTTTATTATTATTATTGCGTTTAAAATATGTCGACTATCGCACATCACTAGCTGTGACTCATTCACTGTATAATGATAACGGGGGCGACCCATACTTTCTCGTTAAAAAATTAAAATTTCCGAGTGTCATATAATCGCATATAATCAATTTAATAACAAGTGAAGTACTCCTACTGTCTAGATCTAAATAAAATTCTATTAAATCTAATTATATTATTAAATTAGCTTTCTATATCCCTTATTATATTTGTCATCCTTTTAATTATACTTCCTCCTAGCGTTATCAGGTGCTAAGTTTTAAAATTAGGTACCCAAAAACTTTCACTGT
Source organism: Charaxes varanes (assembly GCA_024363005.1). Classification (NCBI taxonomy): domain Eukaryota; kingdom Metazoa; phylum Arthropoda; class Insecta; order Lepidoptera; family Nymphalidae; genus Charaxes; species Charaxes varanes. Next base: position 17,733 of record JANCMC010020236.1, read on the forward strand.
TCCGGATTGTTGATATTTGCGTTGCTAGCGAAACAGAGCTACAGTTATTGTATGGACTAAGAAACCGCCCTGGCTTCGCACGAGCAACGTCTAATATAGGCCGAAATTAATCTACTTGGGCCAGATTGCAGACGGCAACTTCTATAAAATATATTCAATCATACCACTATAAATTTATTATCTTATTTTAAGTGACGTCTATCTATATTAATATTATAAATATGTAAGTCCATCTCTTATGTTTTCATCTCTAAACTGCTGAAGCAATTTGATGAATTTCAGTATTGAGATAGATTAGATCTTGGAAAAGGATAGGGGCTACTTTTTCTCAAGATGTTCGCGTATAAAACTGAAAGCCTCAAAAGTAACAAAATCACCGAATTCACGCGAACAAAGTCGCTAATTAGAGCTAGTACTATATAGATGCGGTCCCCACCTACTTTAGGCTTTACTTTTTTCCCGTTTCGCCCGTCTGGCGAAACCTATCATCGCAGTGCAGTATCGATGACAGAAAGTAGTTATAATAATCAAGTAGGGTTTCGTTTGTCCCCTTATCATATAAATATTTATACGTGAAGCGAAAGCTTTAGGTACCTGTAAGGTACGTAACGTAAGGAAAGGTACCCGTAAAGTAAGGTAACATTAGGTAGGTACGCAATTGTAGTTTATATAGAGGAAGGTGTTCGAATACTAATATTTTTATAATATGCAATATTAATAAATTACATTATTAAAATAAAACCACACGCACATCAGTGCCAATCAATATACACCATTTGAAAATCGAAAGTGTTTATTAAATTTTTGAGAAATAAATTATCTTATTTTATCTTATTTTAATTTTAATTTACGTTGTGTAACTTTCTACTTACTATTTTGTTGTACGCCAGACAAGGCTAAATGCATGTATTATGGATTTACGACAAATAAATGATTAAATGATTTATGCACACATGTATTGAATGATTTCAAAGCGTAATCGTAACCGTATGTTATATTAATTGTCAAATTTTATTTTTCTGTGAATAGACAACTTAATGCCTGTGTTATAGGTAACAGCCGCCTGTTATACACAAATATTTTTTTTTTGGAAATATATAAATACATTAATATATCTGGACGACTCGAGGCGGGAATCGAATCTAAAATTTCCGGAACGGAAGGCAGGGTCACATAAGCGCGTTGTATTCTACAACGCGATTTCCTATAATTTGGAATAAACCGACCGCGTTATTGGGAGGATTACAGTATGTCTGTTGTATTAATAATATCATATCATATGTAAATGCAGTCTCACTTCACTCTACACAATAAAAAAACATAGTTTTATAATAAATTTTCATACATGATTCTAATTTTTCACCTTAATATTGAAGATGACAAAAAAACTTCCCAGTCCGACAATTAGGCGCCTAACCACACTTAGAAGCGGTTTACAACAAAATTCTATTTATGTTTTCGCACGGTAACAGTATAGCATAACAGCGTCTACATATGTATATACTCACGGTAAAACATTTAAAATGAGCAATGATTAATGATTTTCGACAAATGCTAAATTCCATTAATATTCACCCTAAAAAGTTCAACAGACAACGACATTGTCCAAAACGTCCGGTCACAGAGCCCGACCGTTACCTAACACTTCATAGACATACACAGAGATATAACAATAGATAAAACACCGCCGATAAACACCGTTGCATCACAATACTAGATGGTCGCAGGCCGATCGTTGAAAAACTTGTTATGGCCTAGTATAAAATGAGGCAACACTTTGCAAAACTTCTCATATCAGACATAAATCATCTGTAATTATAGAAGCGAAAGGTATCACGAAATGTAGTAAACTACGGGACGTAAAAAGATGTAATGGATTTGGCAAGGAGGTAGTTTTTTTTTTTAAATAAATTTACACACCACGGCCTAAAGGCCCGTGCCAATTGTAAAGTATTACATTATTTTCTTTCACTTTTCGCTTCTTATTTCTGTTTTGTAGTTCTATTTTTACGATTTAGGAAAAAGGGAAGTACAAGGAGGTAGCCCAAAGTTAAGACCTCCGTTAAGAATTGATTTACGATTGGTCCAGATTATGAAAGTCCAAAAGCTCTTGCAAGCAATATAGAGCGAACAAAGTCGCGGGAAACAGCTAGTAATTTATTTAAAAAAAAATTTAACATGGATAGATAAGTTGAAAAAATGTTGTCCATGGAAACGGAAAAAAAAAGAACGAAACGTGAATATAAATTTTGCTAAGCTATAAGGAGTTCTGCAAATATCTATCTATTCTTTATATTGTGTAATTGAAAATACTCTCACTCATTTTATACCGGCCAAACTTTACTTACGCACAATTTAAAAACACAATACCTACAACCCCTTCCCCTCCCATGAATCTTCTATTATCCCATTAATATCTGATATGAATAGAATTAATTATTCTAGAAATTCTTATTGTGCGCGAACATGCATTTACAAGGAAGACGAGAATTTATTTAAAAAACCACCCTATTTAAACAAGTTTTTTAACGAACACCGAAAAACACGATCGATAGATAAAATTCAACTCGTAAAAGATCACACAGGAATATTAATATAATCAATTGATAAAATATAATAATAATAAGTGCGTCAAATTTTTTATCGAGTGACACTTTAAAATACATCGATTCGAAAAAATGTAAAAATATTTACACAGTTTTCCTGTTGCAGCCGGCTTTCACGTTCACGAAATAGTCTAAGAGATGATTGAAACTCGTTGCAAAGTTCGCGTGCACGAAAATAATTATTATCGTGATTGCTTACAGATGTATTTGTTATTTTAATGAAGCCGAGAATTTTTTCTAAATATATATAAATATCGTGTGAAAATTTATCAGTCCAACTGTTCAATGGGCCTAGCACGGATATTTTTAAAGTGTGTCATAATAATTTTCATTCAAATAGACACAATTATAGTAATAAATGCGACAAATTTATAAAGGAAAGAATATTTTTTTTAGTGTCTGCTAGTCAATCACAATAATAATTAAATACATACTCAATGGATGAAGGTTATTCACTTACTAAATTGAACGCGATTAAAAATATATATATAGCAAACATACCGTTATATGAACTCATAAGAAATACAAAAAATTCGATATATGTAGTTCACATCCCATTCATCCATTCAGTATTGTTTTGTATTCAATCCAGACGTCTAGGTTTTTCTATTATTCCGATACCAAAACCAGCCAGCCGTACGCGAACCGTGACCAAATTTATCGTTATACATAAATACGTTATCCCTCTTAAATATACACGACGTGATACAATCCGCTGTAATACTGTAGCGTATCCCCGAGAGCCGTCATCCATAACCACATGGGACTAAACACGACTAGGTATGTAACGTTGATAAATTTCAGAAAACTCCTATCTATAATGTTTACTATGATTCGATATATATCTACTTCTTTTGATAACTCTACTAATCCAGTCGAACGTTTTCTATTTTACACTTAGTAGACATTAAAATTCTTCCATATAGTTGAACGTTTTTATTACGTCAAAACATATCTAGATATATAGAACAATCGCGTTGAAAATGAACGGAGGTTAATTTTTTTTTTAATATAGTCTAAGAGAAGTCGTTGTAAAGTATATGACAGAAACAGCTTATAGACCTTGTCTGCGAAAATGACATTCGGCATAATAATAGGTGTTTTTTTCTGAGAGCTTTAGGCAGCGTTGTTTAATTTACTAAATGGATCCCGAGCGAAAGCCAATTAGCGACTTCGCTCCATTAAGATAATGTATATAAATAAGTATATAATACCAAAAGTTCTGCGGACTAACGCATTATTAAAATACTTAAGAAAGTAATACGTGACCAGCTTCACCGTTCGCTTTGGTCATCCATATCAGCAATGGTGGGGTCGAATCGTTGACAATTCACAAAGACGAATAAAAATTATTAGGAAAACGTGCAAACTCTTCTCTCAAATGTCGCTTTATAGATAGAAATGACGTGCGAGGTGTTTACTTGGTAATTCAATTTCTGCTAATCGCAATTTGATAAGATATCTTTACTGTGTCAATGCAACAGGTGACTCCACTGATAAGTACCCAAGAGATAGAAACATTATTTTAAAATTTCCACGACCAGTGATGAATTTACGCTCCTCCAACTCTAATTGTGTTAAACGTGAGAGATGTCGGTACGGTAACGGTGTCACAAATTCAATGGTTTTTCATATCTCAAAACTACACAGCACATCCGAACTAGTTTGTACTACAATAAAAGTAGATTAATTTAAACGTGACATTGTCATAATATCAAAAAAAAAAGAATCATAGATTAACTTTTTTAAAAAATCGAGTATACCTTAATCCACCACTGTCCGTGATATGAACAATGTAATATTACTTGGAATTTCACGGAATTTTGAAAGGAGTTTGCACGTGTCTCTACCGAGGCTAGGTGAGGGTAGCTCGTAAAAAAGATTTACGCGTCCTCGTTCAACTGCTTAAACAGTAGCGTTTCCTCGAATATGTACTTCTTGAGTGTTTCCTTCGGCAAATTATCTAGCTCCATGGTGAAACGGAATGGCTCCTCTGCCACGGGCTGCAAAGAATTATGAGCTTTAGTGTGTTTATACCTATTAAGGTATAATTTAATATAAGGTATGTATTACATAAAAGCAAAAGATCACCTATCACGAAATCACAAAAACCGTGGGACATATAATCGATGAAATTTGGCAAGGAGGTAGTTAATAGTAAGTAGACATCCATTAAGAAAGGATTCCTCGTTGGGTCTAGATTATGGAGGTGTCAGGGTTCTCACAAAATGTTGGGGATCGGTGCCGTAACAGGGTTATATTGACGGGGCAATAAAACACCGAACTTTTCTTAATCTTCACGGACTGTATTTACAAGAACAATTGTACCATCTGGATCAGGTAGCGTCGTGTAATAGTTTTATTTTGTGCGGTTCTTGCTGTTGGCCCTATTGGCCTCGACAGCGTCACCGGGAGGGGGGAGAATGGAGAGACAGAGGTCTGATTTTTTCGCCTCAAGTTAAAGAATAAAGTTTTTGTGTGAGTTCGTAGTTTAAATATATCAATTCTTGTATAATGTAAGGTTTATAATTCGACATAGCTTCGTCAAATGTGCTCAAATCAAATACCTACTTGTCTTGAAGACTAACAATTTTATACTTTTCATTAGATAGGTTCTGAGCCACGTTATAGATTTTACGAAAATATGTTTTTTTTAACGTTATTTTTCATTGGAGATTTCTGATATGTATAATTATTTAAAAAGTTTCTATTGTCACGACGAAGTAAATCTGAGGAGCCACTTCGCACTCTATCTGGGGCTGAAATCGCAATCAGCAACGCAAAGAGCAGAGATTACCTCAGGAGCAAATACCGTTTGAGATTAGCGTTTATGGAGGAATAATTACGCTTGTTACGTCAGCTGTAGATAACAGTGTTGTTGTGTATCGAGTTCACGTAGTGATACTACCAGCACGAGTGGAAGCGAGCTGCACATAAACGCATATATAGAGATACTAGCTGTTTCCCGTGAATTTTCACCTATAACACAGGCATTAAGTTGTCTACCTTAGGAACAGACGTCCTTGTGTCATATAGTCCTGTATATATTTATATATTTGGTTCATACTTTTGAATGGTGCCTAAAAAGTAGGTAGATATTGTGGGAGTGCTCGATAATTCATACAGAAGAAGCAAATGATGAAACACAAATCAATTGTTTAAATGTTATTGACTCTGTTGGTTGACCTCATTTCAAGAACCTTTTCACTGTCAAGGTTACTAGTAGATATAACTTTGGCTCCAATAACTAAAAGGTGTTAGGAATAGATTTTTTGTTACCGTTCATAGTACAATACAGTACGGTCTAGTACAAATACTATGTTTTTTCCATACAGCACACAAACCAAAAATCGAGGTAAGTATACGATAGAGATAAAAATATTCCTTATGCCGGAGCCAGACATAGCTTCATTTGAATGATCATGCAGTGTGGGCCTTCAAAGGTTTAATTAAGTCCATACTAGTTTATGTAGGTGGTATGAAATTTTTTCCCAAAGAATCATATGTGAACAAGACGGAGTCTGTGAAACATCATTACTTAATAAAATTTTACCTCTCGCTAAATGTATCCAGTCGTTTGCATCCAGACCTGTTTCCCAAGATTGCTCGAGCCTCGACGGTGACATTCGGTAAATTGCTCCATTTTACGATGAACGCGCCCTATTGTTTTGTACGCCGTTTACATGATAGTATTACGATGTGGTCACTAGATGTTACTCGCGACTTAGTCCGCGTTGCCTTACGAGAATCCTTTCTCTTCCACCTTCCTATAGGAAAATCCTTTCTTAGGGGATGTTTATTAACTAGAACTTGTCAAATTTCATATTTACGCCTTCAGCGGTTTTCGAGATATCTTGATAGGTGACCTTTTATATTTATAGATTTTTGAGGAGGTCGTGGCCTAATCAGTGGTCGGCATTTGAGTCGATCGCTAAGTTAAGCTGCTCTGGCTACGACCGGGTGATAGATGGGTGACCCATTCCATCCCCTTTCCAGTTAGTTACGAAATCGGAACTAGATGGCGCTAGTCTGCAATAAACTCGCACTCCAATGCCAAAAAAAAATTACACCGTTTATACACAAATGTACTGAATGTTGTCAAAGCGCAAGTGTGACCTCTCGCAGAAGAGTATGTGTTCTATGATCGTGATCTTTGGTGACAACCGTATAGTATATTCATTGTCAAATTTTATTTTCCTGCGAAAAGCACAATATATGTATGCCGTTGTACGCAAAAAGGTTTTTGGGCGACTTTCGACCAGCCGGTGATCTCTTGTACATATAAACCTTCCTCTTGAATTACTTTGTTTTTTTATGAAAATCCGTTGAGTTGTTCAAAAGATCTAAGCGTATACGAACGGGAAGCGACTTGCTTTTACACTATGTAAATATTTGTAGTTTATACTAAAGCACTCACCAAAGACTAAAAGCACGATGGAAGCTGCGACGAGTGCACCGCCCATCATGGTAAAGTCCCATTTCGTTTGGAATGCAAAGATTGTCAGCCCCAGGCAGACAGCTGCAGTTATACCGACAAAGTTTTTAAAAACTTATTTAAAGAATAAATATTTATATTTCTAATTCTAGACTTAATGATATATTTTATATTGGTAATATTTTTTAATGAGAATTGAGATCAAAAATTATATAGTACCAGTTAGCACAATAAACATATTTAAACTGAGTACAGTCTAAAAATGCACGCCCTTCCAAAGTATTCATCTCTAAATGCAAAATAGCGTATAGACGCATACAGGCAAGCTCGTCAATATCTTTTTCATCGGCTTACAGTGCGTGATTGATTTTGAAGTTATAATAAAAACGCTGCACACGTTGCAATTAAATAGTGGAGGGGCGTGTATTTTTAGACTGAAACAGCTATAAAAGCTTCTTCTGACAACATGACTACGTGATGGCAATAACTACTCTACCAAGATTGCAGCGGAGAAGAAGAAGAAGGAAGTACCAGTGGAACCAGAAAAACGTTTTTAAAAGCTGGTGCTACGAATGGCAATATCAAGAGCTCCGCAGAGAATTTTACGTGTCAGAAGCATTAGGGAGCACATTCAAAGGGCACGTGTTCAGTACGGGTTGGATAGAAAAAAATCTAAAAAAAAACAAAGGTTTGGTTTACTCGCATGTTTTGCCTACACGGTACATATATACAAAATATACATGATATTTTCTTGAAAGTTCCTGACTTGTATCATTTAGACCACACCAGAGATACTTACAGATATTGAATTTAGTTAGAAGACTCTAAATAGTCTATCACGAGTAGAATTTGTTTAATGAACAAAGATTTCAATTTTTTTTACATCTTTGATATTTTTAGGGGTCCTTAATTATTTAATAATTTAAATTATATACCTATTTAGTTACATAGAAGTTAAAACTAAATGTAGTTTAGATAATAATCTACTCTGTAAACGTAATTAAGGAATGAATAAAGGCTTTTATTATTATTACGATTACATACCTGACTGCCGCTAGAGATGGTTGCGCCGACAGCTTGAAGAACATTCCACGCTATAAGAGCTGGAACCGCCCTTTCCAAGTCATCCAACCTCGCGCGTAATTCAGTCTGGGAAAGAAATCGTTGATAGAGTTTTGATCGTTTGAATCGTTGATAGACCTTACGTAAACAATATTTAGGAGAGCAAGGGATGTAATTTAAGGAAATCCTCAACGAACATCCGTATCGTAAACCCTTATTAATATAGGTTTTTTTACGCGTCTAGACTTAAGGGCTCAATGAACTTTGAAGACTTCAAGCGGCAATCAGTGTCACATATTTCATGTGATCATATGCGAAACTTTTGGTATTAAAAAATTCTATAAACCTCGTTATTCGTTATTCACTGATTACTATAGAGTTCAGTTTTTTCAATATTTTTCATATACCATAATTGGGTTTTTAATATAGAAATGTGCATAATAAAAAATAATGAATTAAATACCTATTATGTTTTAAATTTTAAGTTCTAATTTTATGTTTTTCAATTAAGACTTTAAATGTTGTACGTGCATGTAAAAGCATAAATTAATGTATATTCGATCAAGAAAGTGCTTTACCATTTTGGTTGACAGCTCCTACTCATAGAAAATTTTGCTAAGCTTAATTTAGAAATTAACGTAATGCATAATATGCAAAAATGAGCCTTTTAACTGATTGGGTTCACCCACACGTTCGCTCCGGGTGTCGTGGTTTCGATTCCCGCCTCGAATCTGGGTGTATTATTTATATGTATGTATTTATATATTTCTAAAACAAAATATTTGTGTATAACAGGCGTCTGTTACCTATAACACAGGCATTAAGTTGTCTACCTTAGGAACAGACGTCTATATATATATATATATACAGGATGTCACATGTGGCCATGTTTTTGAAATCCTTGATGACTGACATTACATATTTTTCAATTTTATTCATTTATTATAAGTAATTGGAAGAAAACAGCATTTTTAATTTTGACGTGTTGCGTCACAAAGCTTTTGATCTCCTCTACCCGTTGTCATATAATGTCACATTTTGGTATACCCTACCATACCTACCTATCATACCCTACCCTACCCTACCCTATCCTAATATTATATAGAATTTTTTATACGACATGAAATGTAACCGTAAAGAAGATATCTTTTAGATATTAATTAGAGGTAGCGCCATGCTTGTAGCCGAATTGGGCCGGCGCGTCCGGGTACCAGTACCTCTTTCTCACATTAAGACCTTTTTCCGGCAGTCACGCAGAATTTTAAATGGTCTATATTTTAACGGTAACGGTTTTTTAATTTTTTTTTATTTATATAAATATTAAAAATGCAAATAGTAGTATGATTAATATTCTCATATCATTTAACTTACCTTCATTTACAAGCTTACGTTTATTTTTTTCCAGATTTCGATTTTTCATAGTTTGTGTCCATTTTTTTTTTCTGATGTTTGAATACTAGACTGTATTTAAATACTATGCTGGAAATAGAACTGTAATCATTATTAATTAAGTTATAAATGTATGTTTCATCATCATCATCATCATTTCATTTCGGAGGGGGTCGTGGCCTAATCAGTTGTCGGCATTTGAGTCGATCGCTAAGTTAAGTTGCTCTGCGACCGGGTGATAGATGGGTGACCCATTCTAGCACTGGTTTATATTTGATATCAGACCTCCTCCGTGTTTCAGAAGGCACGTAAACAGTGGGACCCGATTAATGTCACTTTGTGATATTAATCGTAATTAGAGGTAGCGCCATGCTTGTAGTGGGCAGTGACACTGCCTTCTGCTCCGGGGGTCGTGGGTTCGATTCCCACCTCGAGTCTGGGTGTATTATCCATACGTATGTATTTATATATTTACAAAAAAAATTATTTGTGTATAACAGGCGGCTGTTACCTATAACACAGGTATATAAGTTGTCTACCTTAGGAACAGACGTCCGTGTGTCATATAGTCTTATATATTTATTATTATTATTTATTAAAATGTATGTAAGCGGATAACTTCCGAACGACTGCATCAAATTGCATAATTCTTTTTTGTTGTGTTCATTATTGTTAGGACAAGGTTTGCAGACCTAAAAATGTCTGTATATTGTTACGGGTGTTTTTGAAGATATTGACATGGCATGGTTTATAAAGGAAACGAAAAGGGAATGGAACGGGAACGTCAGTGTGAACGGGAATACTTACTATTAAGTTATAATGTTCGGACAGGACAAAGTCTATCGGGTTCGCTAGTAGTGTATTTAGTATTTAGCGTGAATCGTAGGATTATTTTATTTCTAGCCAATGAGTTGTTGCAGGATTGATCTCGGACAACGCGCTTTTACAGCTCCGAATGCGCATAATATAATTATATATATATATATATATATATATAAATATATAATAGAATAATATTAATGCGTTATTAAGAAACCGTGTTATAGGGGGATTACAGTATGAAAAGAATTCTGGCCGTATTTACGATACTGAATATAATAATAAATTTCCGTTATTTTTTTTCTTCAATCCAATTTCGTCCGCAACTTTTCTTTTATTGCGTATAACTTAATATAAGTAAGACTCCCCATGGGATGTAATTCTATCGGGCAATTTGCCAATGTGCGTGGGCTTCAATGAATGTCCTCGCAAATTGCGTTACCACGCTTCTTAACTATATGGGACTGTCTTCCGATTTTTATCTGACACTCTCTCTTCTCAGAATACTTTTCTTTCTTCCTAGCGTAATCCAGGTATAAGATTTATTTGTCTTATCTAATATATAAAATTCTCGTGTGCGTAAAATTCTAGCGGGTGCGTTGCCAAACTCCTCCGAAACGGCTCGACCGATATTCATAAAATTTTGCGTGCATATTGGCTAGGGTTGGGAATCGGTCAACATCTATTTTTCATACTCCTAAGTGATAAGGGAGGCTCACGCGGACGAGTTCGCGGGGTACAGCTAATACTAATATATAAAGCTGGAGAGTTTGTTCGTTTCTTTACTTGAACGTGCTAATCTCAGGAATTACTGGTCCGTTTTGAGAAATTCTTTCAGTGTTAGATAGCCCATTTATCGAGGTAGGCTATAGGCTATATATCATCACGCTAAATGTTTTCACCTAATTTAACGCGAAGGATGTCGCGGGCACAGCTCGTAAATAAATAAAATCATTTTATTTCAGGCGAGGCCCCATATAAAACACAAATTACATATAAACACAAAAAGACTTTAAAATTAAAATACATAAAAAAATTAAAATTAACAGCTCTGAATTCAAGTAATTAAAATTAGAAAAGTATATAAATTAAAATTGAAATGTTTATATTAAAAATACAATTTGTCATATTAAAGCTGTCTAGACTATACTAATATCATTTAGTATTCCACTATCATTCATCATGATTAACTAATCGTCTCCTTCAGGTCCTACTTTGCTTCCATATCGAAGTGTTTAAACGTTAAACAATGCACATATGCATCTTAATAAAGACAGAACTAAAACGCCTTATTTATTATGCTCTATAGAGTTAATACCACGGAATTGTGCTATAAAGCCGTCCTTAAAATCGTTATTTATACGTGGTGTGCGTTGTTTCAGTGTCCTTCGTCCATGCTAAGGACGAGCCAAGGTCGGGTCGGGACGCAAATAAAAATGTCGGAAAACAATGTTTATTTAACTAAGGCCTTGCGTAACGGACTCTCGGATTTTTTGCCCTCGAATGCGTACATTTCTACAAAGTTTAAGGCAAAGGTATTTTGTATACAGCTTTAAAATGATGTTCGGTACTAAAATAGGATCGAGGACATTGTATTTTTTGTAGAGAAATATCCAATAAAAAGGTTGTCAGAAAATAATGCTTATTTAACTAATGTCTCGCGTGCCGTGCTCACTCAATCCCCTAGATTAATTCCTCTCGAATGCATTCATTTCTACAAGGTTTAATGCAAAGGTATTTTGCATACAGCTTTAAATTAAAAGTTCATTACTAAGATAGATCAAGGACTTATTTATTTTTTGTATATTTTATCGAGAAACATCAAATAAAAAGGTCGGTAAACAATGTTTATGTAAGGCCTTGAGAAACGTGCTCACTCAATTTGCTAGATCTTTTCCCCTCGAATGCCTTCATTTCTACGAGGTTTAAGGCAAAGGTATTTCACGTACAGCTTTGAATTGTTGGATTATTTTACAACATGTAAAGTAAATGCAAATTACAATTACTTAGTATTAAATTTTATCTCAAAAAATAAGGAAAAACTTGTACAGTTACTTTGTATCACATGTACTGTTCGTTTAAAGTTTATTTCCTGTTTATCTCACAAATTAAAAAACTAAATGGTGCAACAAAAAAAAACTGTGAAGGTCTAATATTCACGGTCGTAATCAACATCTACTATTGACCCAAATAAAGTTAAAACGGTTTCCTTTGTTTCAGGGCTAGGCTATTGGTTTGGTTCACGCAAATCGGAGCACGAATTCTAGTTCATTCACACAATAAATGTTGCGGCGTGCGGTCCAGCCGTAGTTCGTTATGCACCGACGCTTTGTGCCATGCGTGTGACACAATGTTCGTAGCTTGATGAATTGCGATAACCGACCTGCTCCATCCAATGTGCCAAGATTCGATTTCATCGCCGCACTTACTTTGTCAGTAGTCGCACGTGCGTTGATACACGCTGCGAGATTGCAAGTACGCGTTCAGCGAAACAGAATATACGTCTGGCAGATTTAAAATTTAAAAAATCGAGCACATTCGAAATTCAAAACGGAGTCAGTTTTTATGGACGCAGTGTGATTGCAAATACCCATGTGAAGAAATAAAAGACTGTCTGGTTTTAAATTTTTTTAAGTGAACGGATTTAAAATTTAAATTTACAGTCAGTTTAAACGAACGCAGTGCGATTGCAAATATCAACCAATGTAAAGGAAATAGAAGACTGGCCGGTTTGAAGACGGATTCGAAATTCAAATTGATGTCAGTTTTGAAAGCCCGACTGAGTTATTGTAATTAAACAAATAGCTCAAGTGATTTTTAAATTAAACGTTTAGTGCTTTAGTGATAAATAAATAGTGTAAAATGACGTCACGGTCGAAGGAGAAGGTTGCTGCTGCCTTTCGGAAGCTCTTCCGATCTCCTGAGAAGCTTGACAACGAGGGTGCTGGTCCAAGTGGATCGCCGGCGCGACGCGGTCTATTTCGACGACACAGGTTAGTTTTTATCTACATTTTTGACCTTACAATGATATGGGTGCATTTCTTTAACAGAAAACAATAATCGATGGCTCCTACGTAAAGTGTCGTAAGCCATATTCTTGCCAAATACTTGAAATACTTTGAATTTAATACAGTTAATAGAAATCATCAAGTTCATTTAGAAAACGTAAAAAAGTGAGAATGGCAAGAATATTGCTTACTATACTTTACTTAGGAGCTCGAATTATACTCGTTGCGTTCCTAATAGTAATAAAAAAGTTTCAAAAGAAGTCATGGACATTTTAAATTTCAAAGCCATTCATTTTAAACGCGGTATATAAACATATCTCCGTTATGTATACTTTACTAGGCGAAGTTTAATAATCACTTGGGACTGTAAAGAACAAACATTTACCTAACGCTAAGTCAATTCAACTCTGTATCAAAATGTCAACATAGATCTAGGAAATGTTTAAAACATCATCAGTAGTATTTTATATAGAAATATATGTTTATAAATGTTTATATTTCTACATTAGTTAGCTGTTACCTATAATATATGTATTAAGCCTTAGGAACTGAGGACTTAGCACTAACTTTTCGGACCGAAGTAAATTAACCAGTCGACTTAGGATGAAAATTTTCGTGCAATGACTATAGCGGACCCTTCTTAGTGTCAACGCGGATCTCATTAGTATTGATCATAAGCGTGCGAAGACTTGTCTCTCATAGGCTTAGCACGAACATTTTCATCCTATGTAGAGCTAATCTCGTCATTAAAGGTCGGCAAGGCATCTGCTAGCCTTCTGGTGGTGCACATCTCCATGGGCGTCGGTAGTCACTTATGTCACCCCCTGCCCGTTTGCCCCTTGTAACATAAAAAAATGCTCTGGTATGGTTATTGGATCCTAAGCCGGAGACAGAAGGTGGTGTCGCTTGAGGCGGTTTGACGGGCTGATCTTTCTTGAATTAAGCCTTTATTTTGAGGAAGTTCTTATTTTGAAAATATGCTGTTTTTATTCATTTAAAAATCTATGAAATAAAAGTAAAGTTTCACTGAAAATATTACATTAATAACAAGAAATACTACACTCTCGGCATCCTTCGTGTTGATATATTTTTTTATACTTCATTGTATACTCTCTCGGACTTTATTATATAATTATATTAATAAGACCTTTAAAGTCTTGATACATTATTAATACCTCCTATTTTCAATAGTTTTTGCAGCGTACGCCAATAGAGGTTTCCATTTTTATACCTTGGGTTACATTAATGCAAATTTCTTACGGATCTCTATATTTTTGGTAAGAAATAAGAGCCTATGTTATTTCCCAATAATGTAGTTTTCTATTGGTGAAAAACTTTTGAAAATCGGTCCAGTACTTTCGAAAGCTGTCCATTACAAAGAAACAGAAAAATCTGTCCTGTTTATAATTTTGGTATAGATTTTGTAATCTAAACTAAACATACATATCTATATATATACAAAAACTAATTGTTGTTTGTTAGTCTCGCTAAAACTAAACCCCACCGTTTCGGAGATTAACCGGAACAAACAGACTGTCAAAAATGTTTTAATTTGTGTTTTTGGCCTTATCGGATTTCAAATCAATGGATTAATGAAAAAATTATCAAGGCATGCCGGTACAGAGATAAGCTATTTAGAGATTATTCGTAAAGTGATTAGTAAAAACACAGCAAACAATTTATATCTCAGGCACTCCCACCAACAGATGTGTCTCTGGACATCTGTTAGACTACAAACATAATATAACCAGTGACCATTCCTTCGAAATCTTACACAGCTGCGACAAAGGTATACGTCTACACCTGTTGGAACAATTGGAAATAGTTAAACATAGCAATGTCGGTATCGGCTTGTTAAATGACCAAATTAACGTCCATTAGTAAAAAAAAATATTTCAACTTTACAAACAGACACTTAATCATTTGATTTATAAATGATGAAAAAAAAGAAAAAAATATATATCTTTTTTTTACAGTGCCTTGGATGCGGCAAGTGAAAAAGTGGTACAGACAGCGCTAGAATCGGCGTCCAAAGGTCGCACGGTGTTGGTGATAGCGCACAGGCTGTCCACTATCATGCACGCAGATCTCATAGTGGTATTGAGCAAAGGGAAGATCGTTGAGGTATTTAAAATATTAAATATTTTGTTTTTTCTTTTGAATTAGCCTATTGTGTCGTGGTAAGTATGTGTTATTGATTTATACGTACTATAAGAATTAAATATTACACGTCTTGGTTGCACTTTGACCGTAGGTATTAAATAGTGAGTAATCCAACGTTCGGGCAGGACATTGTCTGCCTGGTCCGCTAGCTACTAATATTTTTCAGTAAACTATTGGCGGTAAGAATGTTTGTCCTGTATCTTGTTTATTTCTTTTGTTTGCAGCTACATCGAGGTTCAAAATGTGAACGGCACGGACATGGAAGAAGGGTGTGGAAACTGCAGCGTCTACTCGGAGCTGAACGCGAGCATCTATGGAGACGATACGAGAAACGTCACGCGTATTAACAAATTATATTTTTATCAGGTACGTGAGAGTGCCTGACTTGCTTCGTACCTTAATTTGACTCCTATAGAGGTAAGTACTCTATTCGATTTAGTCTCTATCAAATGACAGAAAAATATGTTGCTTTTTTAAGAAGAAATGATATGTATTTGGGAGGTTATTATCTTTATGTTTAATTATTCAAATTATTACAGGACTATTTTTACTGTTAATGCTTTCAAACCAGACTCATCAAACACTATAAGAATGAAAAAAATGACAAAAATACAAATTTTCTATAGGCCCCCTTTTTCGGATAACGTGGAATTTATGCTGGAAGTGGAAGACGGTTGATGAAAAAGAACAGATGTTGAAGTATGTTTCATTTTCGCATAATAAATATAGCACATATTATTTTATTTTTTCATATTAATAAATGAACATTAAACGTTCATTTAAAGTCCATAGGTTGGCAACCTATTGGCAGGCAAGGGCCACATAGCTAAGAAATTAGAGGTTGGAGGGCCACACTAGTAAGATAATTATTTGGAAATAGGTGTTTACTTATCTATTTATGTAGTAGTATAAGCGATATTAACAATGCTAAATTTAGCAAATAACAAAAGAACTTTTCGATCGTGTAGTGTAACTAATACCTATTTATAAGAATTACGTTGCCATTTACAAAACAGTCGCAGGCCACAAAGAGATGGGACGCAAGCCACAAACAGAGGACTCGCGGGCCACAAAGAGAGGGTTTGCATTAATTATTCATTACGTTCTTTAATACGAATGGGGAGGTCGTTGCCTAATCAGTGGTCGGCATTCGAGTCGATCGCCACGACCTCCTCGATGGTTATATATTTTTTTACAATAATATATTCAGAATGACTGTTATATTACAATTTAGTTGTCTGTAACGCTCTACCGTAAAGCTGGGAATTTAGGGTTACAACAATTTGCGTGAGAGGTATCGATTTATGTAATTAATTTCATGTGTTACCAATAATAATACAATTGTTGCTATGATCTAACACAACCATATCAATAGTACTGGAATGTTTAGATACCACGCCATGTGTTACTTATATACAGTGCAACCTTAATATAACGACTTCCTCGCTTTAACAAATTCTTCGTTATCCCCTTGAATTGTCCATAAGAGTCAATGTAAAATATACCTTTACAATGCGAACATTTTTTGCGAACAACCTCTTTATAACGAATTTTCAACTATTAAGAAAAGTATTCATAATATCTAGATTTGCATATGTCGTGAGTCATTATTGTAAAGCATAATCTTTGCACCCTATAATATAACCCAACCAAATATAAACCCTTAATATAGGGAGTTCTTTAGGACCCTTATAGGTCCTTTAGAAAAAATCGGGCGAATCAAATTATAATAGGGTAAATAATTACATGGAGATAAGTTTACATTTCAATAATCTGATAAATTCTGCGTAAAATAAGAAATCGTGTCCCGTTATCTGACGATTTTTTCAAGGCAATATAGCTTAAACCCATCAATGACGCCTGCAACGTACGTTCCAGGCCATATGAACATCATGATCTTACCTTAACATAAGCTTTTTTATCGTTTTTGCACCAAATCTGCGTAATCCAATAGATCCCCACAACGCGTGACTACAAATTTATCATCACGGGCTCCCCTACTGTATCTTTCGTGAAATTGTTAATACATACATAAATACACATCTTAATCATATTATAATTGTGAAAGTAGCACGTTTACACGCCTAACCCGCTGTACCAATTTTGATGATTTTTCGTTATCGGGACAGATTGGACCTTGAGATTGGACATAGACTACGGTTGCTGAGCCGCTCCAGTAGTAAGTAAGTAAGTACAAAATTTTAATTCTTGGTTCAACGACAATTGACATTATAAACACATTAAATGTCATTATTAATAAACTAAATTGTTATTTTATGGTGGATGTCATGACTACGCTTTGGCATCATCCTATAATAACATGTTCACATGTGTGTATAAATCGATTAGCATTGGTGTGCGTGAGGATTTATTTTAATAATATATAATGTATGATTTATAAAACTATTAGCATTGGCACAACATTCTCTATATCTATACTCTATAATATATAAAGCTGAAGAGTTTTATTGTTTACTTGAACGCGCTAATCTCTGGAACTACTCTTTCGATTTGAAAAATTCTTCCAGTATTAGATAGTCCACTTATCGAAGAAAGCTATAGGCTATATATCCGACTCGGATAGGGCTAGGTAGAAGAAGAATCAACAGCCTGAACATGCTAGAATCTGCTAGCTATTTACTAATATGTCAGAATGATGTTCGGTGCCGGATTTACACATTTGCCGCCAGTAGGCGTGTTTATTTATTTATTTATTTATTTAATAATAACCTATGGGTTCAGTAAATGATTCTAGACTCCCCAGTGGTGAAATTTTTCGTGGGCTTTTTCTTGAAATGTACAAGTTTTTTTACCATTTTTTAAACTGAATACTTTATAATATCATTATTGCTATCTGTCCCAATGCGATTTTAAATCAGAAACAAATTTCTTCAATATTTTAAAAAATACTGCAATGTAAATAAAGCTTAAATGTACGTAACAGGGGTACCGCGGCGCGGGTCGTTGACTTGTTTTGAGCGCCAACATTTTGTTGACGATTGCTTCCCAAAGTTCACGATACATTGCGCACTCAAGAATGGGATGAGAATATCTGTAACCATTCATTTCCGAGATTAATGGTTTTTGTGACTTTATTTAGGGCATTAAATGATGCCTTATCACCAAGTTTGCGGTACGATGTGTTTTACACCCTGTACATCAATATTTTAGATTCTGCTTCAAGGACACATTGGTATAAACAGAGCGATCGACGGAGACATTGTGGCTATCTTCTAAACCTAATTAAACAAGCAAACAATTTCATTTATATGATAGAATTTCACCTCGAGATCATAATGTGCGTACGCCAAGTTTTCGTGCAATATTAAATAAGAATATAGGAGACAAATATGTAATTATTGATTTTATATAACTCGAAAACCTATATTTAAATGCTCCTTTTCTGTACTTTACTTTTGCCACCTTTTTTTCTACCTAGCGTTATCCCGGTCTATCACGGTCCTCTTAAATTGCAGAGGATGTGGCTGTGGGGCGAGTTAAGATGACCGACTGCCGTCAAACGTCATCCCCAGGACAATCTCACGACAAATATTAATCAGTGACATTAATCGGGACCTACAGTTTTCGTGCTTTCCGAAACAGGGGATATTCGGCCCGATTTTGAAAACTAGTGAACTAAAACTAGCGAAACACATGAGATCGGCGTGAAGTGGCGGCAATGCTGTCACGTCTAGTGATGGTGTTGTTGTCGCGTTTCGTTCGGCCTGCTTATTTGCCCCTTGTAACATAAAAAAGCGTCTACACGCTTTGGCAGTCTTTTTACGGGTAAACAAGTCAAGGTGGCAATGGATACGCCTTATGGAGAGAAAAACCAAATGCAAAACAGGGTCTGGTCAATCTCGTGTCTGTAAAAATTAAAGAACTAGAAATTAAAGAGGTTTATTTGAGACTAGGTGGATGAAAATGTGGGCATCAGCTAGTCTCCAATAAAATAAATTCCTAAAGGCGGCCTTGTAATTATAAAGGACGGTAAACACTCGACGCTACAAAAACCGACTTTATTCGACATTGCCTAATAAGGCTGGTGCAGTTTGTTGTACTTGTACAGAGTATAGTAGGTAACAGGTGTGTTTTTAGTTGCAATTTTGTTTGTCACAACGTTAACGACTATTTTTCACATATAAAATCGTAAATTTTTGAGGTTTATAACTACAGTTTATTTGTTTTACCTTTATCTTCTTCCTCCTAGTGTTATCTCGGTTAGGTACCAGGGTCCGCTTAGATTGCAGAGAATGTGGCTGTGGGGCGAGTTAAGATGACCGATTGCCATCTGACGTCATCCCCCCCCTCCCTAGCATTTCGAAACTATTACACGTAGAGACTTAAAATTTCCCATATTAATAGAACATGCTAAAATTATATTTAACGAAATCCGACAACTGCTTTTGAAGTTATTTAACAAATACGGTTAACGCGTATCAGATACGGAACCCGTCTATATAAGCGTGTTTTGACACGCATATGGCCATTTTATTTAAATATATTTTAAAGACAAATTAATAAAACCAGACACAGAAATATAAAATAACACATATATAGTAATATATAAAGCTGAAGAGTTCGTTTGTTTGCTTGAACGCGCTAACCTCAGGAACTACTGGTCAGATTTGAAAAATTATATCACTGTTAGATAGCTCATTTATCGAGGAAGGCTACGGGCTACATATCATCACACTAAAATGAAATCATTTTTATTTACCAAATTTTACACGTACAAAGTCACGGGCTCAGCTAGTATAATATATAAGTTATACAAATACGCAACAAAGTTTATTATAATATCCGTAAAAAGGGCGCCATATTACGATTCCATATAATAACAACAATAGTAATACATAAAAACAATTAAAAATATAGAATTTTAATAATATAACTTGACTAAAATCAGGTGAATAATTATTTAGTACACAATTTAATTATTTCAGTTTTTTCATCGCATAGTGCTATCGCATCATAGGAAATTCTATGTATTGTTGATAATTTTTGAACTTTGTTCTTCCTCGTGAGTAAGGACTGCATTATAATAATAGTAGCTTTAAATATTTTACTTTTTTATACTACACGACACGACAATGACACCAATAGTCAAATCTTCATACATTTACCGAGTCCTAAATGGAGGTAGAACATTTAAATGAACTGTATTTTATTTAAAAACGTAAAATAACCATTTCAGATTTGTTTTTAACATATTATGAGAATAATATTATAAATTTTATTGTTCTTATATATGAAATTTTATATTTGTATTTGCTACATTCAACGTTCGTAAAATCGCAGTGAGTAGTTGAAAGATTTAAAAAATCTTATTCTTATGCCCGCCTCACGCATTGCGATAAATCGTTATGAAAAAACTGTACAGTTTAACCTACGCAGTTTTATCGACACGTGTGTTTGAAAAATCGGTTAAACTGCACGGTTTTTTCACAACGATTTAACTGCAAAGTTTTTTCGCATCGATTTAACTGTACAGTTTTTTCGCAACAATTTATCGATACGTGTGTTGCGGCTCTTAAAGGTCTATATATAAAGATATCGATACTTTTCTGTACATGACGTATCGTTGTCGTAGAGGTAAGAAAATTACATCATATTGACTCATTTCAAAAAATATGACACAGGCGCATAATAATACAGATTCATAGGTACTATGACGAGGGGAAAATTAGCACTTATCTCTCTCGTGAGTCAATCGCGAGAGTACATTTTGAGTACATGTGTCCACGATGAGAGGTCGTGAGATTTATTCATAATTCATTTATGCAATTTGATGTAATTGAGTGCTTTATGCCATTAACTAACAACTGCGGAAATCGAACAATAAAACAATATTTATTTATGAAGATACTATACGATTCGTAACATCGAATTCCTCAGAAGCGTCTGCAGAAAATGAGAATAAATTTTAGTCATCAAAAGATTAAATCTAATCTTTTCAATTATGATGTGTTTCCAGACATCATCAGTATCATTTTGGTCTGATTATGATGTAATAAATTTCAGTGAAAGCGTCATGACGCCATTACAAAGAAGTCGTGCCTTAGGAGCGGAAATAATATTTGAACATAACACAGCTGTTTTCATTAGGTTAAGAACACAAAAATTATATTATACAACAAATCTTCAATACAGTAGATGATACTAATGTATAAAATAGAGAACTCTCCGTGGATTGTCCTGCCCTATAAAAATATTTTTGTACTTCGCAACTTATGTATACGGATTTCCGCAAAATAACGTTTGTTTCTATCAAGTGAGCGAGCTATCAGCCAGTGATTCTTAGCTGTTGTTTTGAAAATCTCTCAAATAAAGCGTAATTTCAATTACAATTAAATTGCGTATTTGAATGTAACGTACCCCGCGTTGTCAGCTACCTGATAGTCAAGGTCGTAGAGGTAGAGTAGAGGTC
>JANCMC010020236.1:39744-111507 GCA_024363005.1 Charaxes varanes
GCCGGATTAAAAATTTTAATAATATTCTTTGTCAGTTACCTAATCGCCCTGTCGTGAATGAATAAACGAATTAATTAATAAACATAAATAATAATGTAGCACACCAGAATAGAGAAGTCAATAATACAGAATAGCTCAATACGAACACTATGATATAGTAATTTCTTACAGCCAACCAGTTCCTTATAAGATACATCTAAGAATCATAAATTAATTGAAAATTATGAATATATCATCTGTGTTGATCTTGTAAATAGGTGTATTCAATATGGCTATTGACAAGTGCTGTACTAATCTTCAATGTAACGCCTATTAAAGTTTTATGCCGATGACGACATGGGCTATATAATCCCGGTCAGAATTAACCAGTTAATTGCACTATTGATTGCATTAAAAGTCTTCACATGAAACTATTAGAAGCCGGTCGTGTATACGTATGCAAATTAACACGTGATATATATCGATTAAATTAAATTGTTATGTAGGAAATAATTGTATACTTTATCGATAGGGACGGTATGAGATTTGTTTCTTAAGGATATTCCTTATGTCTCCAAGTAAAGATTATACTCGTTTCTAAAATGCTAGCAAAGCAACAGCGAGCCTTCGTGTAGTCCAATTATCCATGGGCCGATTGCCGCTCAGATGAAGCGGTGGGGCCTTTGTTGCTTATTATATTAAAAAAACTGAATACTTCACAAATATTTCAAACTGCATTCTAGACATCAGTCGTAATTATAGCTTCGTTTTGAGTATTTATTTGCTAAAATCTAGGGATAAAATATTTGTGCTAAATGATCTGCCATATTGATGTAATATAATATTGTCATATGGTCATTTTAATGATAATGTCGAATCAGAAATATATGTGTGAAGGAAACTTTAAACGTATTTTTTTTTTAAATGTTTGTCCCACAAAATTAAAAAAAATGTTACTCGCAACAAATATGCAAATGACTATGCGAACCAGAGTCACGGAGATACGTTACTCTATTGCTCTTGATGTTAATGCATATGTAACACACACACATGTTTATACTGTGCGATAGCTCCTACACTATATGCAATCAAATATAACTCCTAACATAGTAATAACAAAATAAATAATCAAGTTTAGATCCTATGGTATTGCAAATCTATATCTATACTAATATATAAAGCTGAAGAGTTTGTTTGTTTGTTTGCTTGAAGGCGCTAATCTCAGGAACTACTGGTCCGATTTGGAAAATTCTTTCAGTTTTAGAAAGCCCATTTATCGAGGAAGGCTATATGCTATATATCCTCACACTAAAATTGAATCTAATTTTTTAACCTAATTTTATGCGATCGAAGTTGCGGACACAGCTAGTGTATAATGAACAGACTCTACATACTGACTTCAACGTCAATGAATATGTATGGAGAATTCTTCAAGTGTCAGTTGATTCTTCGCTTTAGCAAAATCCTTCTTATTAATATTATGAAATGTTTTATCTTAGAGTACGTTATCATGTGCAAACTGTCATTTTATATCAATCAATTTCTTTCTAAATATATTTTTTTACAACAGAGTCAAAACAGGCGATATTTTACAGGAAAGTACAATCGCTGTCAGAAGAAAACGTGCACTTAATGACGTATCTACGCCTTCTATAGAAGTATAGATATTTCAGTCTAAAAATACACTAATTAATACACATACGCTTGCTTGTATGTGTGCATCGTTATTACTTTTTATTGTAAACTGAAACTCAACCAAGCGCTGTAAGCCAATGATGCTGTCTGTTTGCGTCTTGAATACTTTGGAGGGGCCCTTGTAACATTTAAAAATATAAAAAAAACTAGTCAGGTCTTTGCTTATTGGTTTTGTTAAGAGGTACCGTCAGGCTTTCGTTCCTTATGGTCTGCAGCCGAATTGGGCCGACACGTCCGGGTACCAGTTCCTCTTTCTCATATAACATCGGCGTGAAGTGGCGGTAATGCTGTCACGTCAAGTGATGGTATTGTTGTCGCGTTTCGTTCGGTTTGTGAGAATTTCCCGGTGGCCTGAACCCCTCTTTAAAGGCAACGCATCAACGAAGCTTCTGATGGTAGTCCACGAGCGTCTAGTCTTCCCGCTTGCCCTGTTGCCCTTTGTAATATTTAAAAAGTAAAAAAATGTATATTTCAATTTTAATTAATTTTTTTGGCAGCTGTCCCGTGGCGAGGTCGTAGGCGGGTTCTGTGAGGCTGGGTGGTCTGCGGGCGGTGCGGGAGGATACGTGTCTGCTGAACGCGCCTTCTTGTTTTCATTGGGTGATCCACCACAACGATACCCACTCGCCAAGAAGGCCTTCGCCCTCTGCTACGGGTCTTTCCCCGTTTGTACCACTCTTTACGGTTTTGAGCTAATCTGGAACAGTTTCGCCCCACGGCAAAGCTCCGCTTTTCTAGCCTCGGCCACCACTCATTTACTACTATACTATACTATACTAATATACACTCAAAATATAGTATAACTAACGAATCCGGCAGATGTTGCCCTGCCCGAACATTGGGTTACTTACTTATTACTACATTCTATTATTCTATAACATTATTTCTTGTCTCGTCCCCGTTCCCGTTCCGTGTCCGTTCCATTTGCTTTTCGCTTTACCATTTCTTTTTTATCACACATACCTTGTCCTAACAATAACGAACACAACAAAAAAAAAATATCCAATTTCGTGCAGTCGCTCGGAAGTTATGCACGTGCATACATCTCAGCAACTCATTTTTACTTGCGACTATAAATTGAGATGTAAGCCGTCCTATCTTTCAAGTTGGATTAAACTGCACACGGTGAGCAAATTTGATTAAAAACGGTTAAGTAGTTTAGGAGTTCATTGCGGACGAATAACGTGACTTGTCTAATAATATATGAAGAATGGATCACAATATCAGTAGGTACCGTGCTGTTGCTGTGCTTTGGCCGCGGTGTAGCATTCGTATTACAACATTTCACTGATTTTCTGTATTTTTATTCGTGTTACAACACCTTACAAAATTTTCTACGTTCTTTATTTGCGGATTCTTGCAAAGTACTTTAACTTTCCTGCTTAAGTAATGTCATAGTTTGTCAATACTCATATTGTGAAAAAGATTTGTTTGTTTAAATAAGGCTTTGAAACTACGAGACGAATTTCAAAAATTATTTACCATTAGAATCTTACATTATCCCAGATGAACATAGGCCATAGAAAATGTTCAAAAAATTAGGAATCCGTGTGTAAACTCCGATATTGTAAATACCAATGAGAATCCCGGACTGGCCGTTCATGCTAAATATAATATTGATTGTGCAGTTAAATAGGCTTTAAAACTACAAGACGAATGTCAAAAATTATATACCATTAGAATCCTACATTACCCCAGATGAATATAGGCCATACAAAATGTTCAATTTTTATAATTAATAAAGACACTTCTAATCATATAATAAGGCAATTCAAAAGTTCAGCAAGCAGCATTTTTCACGTCTATTTCGCGGCAAGTTCCACGAACGACTGTCAGCATCCCGTGATTGTGGAGGGCTTGGCCTGTGCCGTGAATTCACGGTCAAAAAAAGTCAGCTAAGCTCAAGTGGGAATGGGCTGGGTATGTGGCACGAATGGACCCGCAAAGGTGGGCCAATGTTGCGACTATTTGGACCCCCACCAATGGCTACCGTAGACCAGGTAGGCCGAGAAAGAGGTGGCGCGACGACTTGGACGCCTTTGCGGGAAAGGAGTGGAGTGATTTAGCTCTGGATAGAGGAGAGTGGTCTTAAAGTGGGGAGGCCTTTGCCCAGCATAGGGAAATTATAGGCTAATTAAAAAAAAAATACCCTTTCGAGAAGACACCATGTATCCCTATAGTTCTGCAAGAATACCAACGGAGTGAGCACAGCCGCGTAGAATGCAGCTTCTCGGTCCAGAAGGTCATCGTTTTGAGACAACGGGTCACGTTCACGACAGCACGTAAAATTAAATTACATTTTTTTTTTATTTTACAAGGGGGCAAACGAGCAGGCAGCAGGCACCGAAGGGGTAATTATGCAACTTGAGCACTTTTCCCAAAAGCGCATATTTTTTTCTTCTGGAAGTTATTGTTTCCACACTTATGAGTAAAATTCGGTCGCGGGAGGCTGACTTTATTTTGGAGTAATTAATGCTAAAATAGGCCAATTTGGAGCATTTCGGCGTTAATGTTAACATTATACACACAAACATATATACGTGCATTTCTGTGTTAAGACCAAAAAAATGACCGCGAAGCGACCAAAGCGATCGCTGGGCGATTGCCCGTCCACTTCTCCGCAACAGAGTTTCTTTTCGCACAGAATGTTAGCCTCACCCGACGGAATATCACTCATTACACGCGAAATGTAATTCTGTTGCGGAGAAGTGGTCGGGCGATCGCACAGCAATCGCCTCTGCGGCCAGCGATTGTTCAGACACAGCGATCGCTTTACGGGGCTCAGAGTATCGCACGGTCTGGTCGTGCAGATGTCCATGGGCGTCGGTATGCACTTCGGTGCCTGCTGCCTGCTCGTCTGCCCCCTTGTAACATAAAAAAAAATGCGATGTATAATGAGGAGGCATAGGAATATCAGGAAGCATATGTATGTGAATAAAGAAATTTTGACTTTGACTTTGTCAGCGAGAGTAATGATTTTTATAATATCTTATATTGGAGAAGGAAAGAGAGGGGTTCTTAAGTTATGTAAAACAAATATCATTTGTATGTCGTGTCACAATTTAACCGAAGTCCGTTCCTTGGCTTCCTTTCAACGACCAGTGAGCAAGGACGAAGGACGCATACATGATTTTATATGCAATCACTAAAACCAATTGCTCATCACTAGTACACGCTCAATATGTTGCATTATTTTACTAACTATGACCCGCGTCTTCATCCGCGTTTTCCATGATTTTTCCCGAAGGACCGTCAACCATCTATTCAGGCATCGGGCAGGCTGGCTACATGTTTTTCATTGCCATTTATAATAGTTCCATAGACAAGTAACTTGTTATACGTTGCCAGGGTCAGTTGGGATGGGCGGCTTGTCGTAGCCCGGAGATTCTTCGCACCCCCTGCCCTGCCGTTACCATGACCGCCGCCTTGGCCAGGAATAGCAGGGCGGCCGGGAACTAGGGGCCATTTACTTTTGTTGCGCACCATTGGAGGGATAATGCCCTAATCGCCACGCTGGGCAAGCGGGTTGGCGATCGCAGGGGCACAGCTTTTCGCGTCATTGATACTGCTGCCTATCAATGATCTGTGGGATTTAGCTGTGCTTTATAATGAACTGGGTTATACCGCCTTCAGCCGGTTGGGGAAGGAAAAGGAATGTATGATAAAAGGGAGGGAAATTTAGAGGAAAGGAAGAAGGGGGGGGGTGAGGATACTATCGTCACGGAAGGTAAGGTGTGTGACGCTAGTAGCTAGAGCATTCCGGGGTCGCGCACCCGTAGCAAATCCAGCCAGTTAACGGACAGGTAACTGATGGATCCACCCTCTGGACTAGGTATTACTGGGTCCTAAATTTCCTCTAATACACTCACATTCGTGATCGGAATGCAAAAGGGTCCCGCTCGCGACCGTTTATTTGAGGAGGACGCTGAAAAGCTTACGATTGCAGATGCAATCCGAATAGCCACTAATAAAGAAATCACAGAACAGCAATACAGACTTATGGAGTTTAAAAGAGAACCGATTGGTTTTTGTAAAGGGGAATTTTCACAAGCCACCGACTCGCTAGCTACTGGTTCCAGGAAAAATACACAAATAGTATACCCTAGTTCGCCCGGAGTAGAGAAAAAACGATGCTCTGTATGCGGTTATACTAACCATGAATCTGCAAAGTGTAAATTCAAAACTTATTCTTGCAGAAAATGTTTGTGTATGGGACATTTAGTAAAAATGTGTCCAAGAAATAGCAAGTCTGATTGGTCAGAACGATCCTAGAACCAACCTATTGATCCTAGGAAACAGTTATCTAAAGAAAAAACTCATTTTGTGTCAGAAGAGCCGGGTGAACAATCAGAATTCTTACATAGCATTGAAACTCCTGGAGAAACGGACCTTTTCAAATAGACACCTCCGTTTGCGTCCCAAGAGGTCAACTTGGCGAGATATTTCACCTCCGCATACTCGGTATACTCAAACAGTGGTTTGTGTGGCGGAGGCGGGGGAGGGCGCGAGTCCAACTTGCACTCTCTCCGCTTTTCGTCCACACCAAAAGGACAGTGAACGGAGAGGAGTTGCCTGCCACGACAGTACTCGTAGGAGAGTGGCGACACCTTTCGCCAGTACTCTGGGTTCTCGTCGCACACGTTTACCGTTTGACACGAATGAAAAGCCGAGTTCCAGACCATTGCCGAGGGACAGTGTTGGAGGAGGCTAGCACCCCCGACACACTTGTAAAATTCATTTTCCTTGAGTGTTGTCGCGCTCCATGAAATTCGGTGAACCTGGCCTTCGTTTAGATCAAGGCACGGATCATAGGCCACGCACGCCTTGCTCTTGTCCACAAAGTGGTCGAGTTGTGAAAAGACACTGCCTTCGGGACAGTGGTGCAGGACGAGGGTGGTTTGATTGCATTCAGCGTAAACCTTTTGTGCGTACCTTTCCTGCTCTAATATTATGAATTATTATTATTTCGGCTCTACTGTCATGTATGAACCCAGGCCTCCAACACCACAGCCGACCAATTTCCGCAATCCTCCTCCATTCTCGCACACCCAGCTGTTTCAGGTCCTTTTCGACAACATCCAGCCATCTTATCCGAGGGCGTCCTCTGCTTCTTTTACCGTTCGGTTTCTCATTTAGCATTCTCCTCGCTACCCCATATAGCTCCATCAGCTCCTCATTCGTTCTTCTTCTTCAGATACCATTTTCGACCACTCCTCCCCACATTCTTCTTAATATTTTCCTTTCCCAGTGTTGACCATAATTTCTGATTTTTTGGTAAAGGGCCATGTCTCGCACCCATACATGACTACCGGTCTTACTATGGTTTTGTACAGTTGAATTTATATTCTTTTAGAGAGTGATTTGAACTTCTATATTCTTTGTAGTACATATAAATATTAATTAAAAGGAAATAATAATTTTTAGTGGATTTCTAATTGTCTAGTATGCATAAAAAATTCACTATTTTTTGTAGAGGGATGGAGTTAAACGCTAAAAAATGTTATTGCATTAAATTTACAAAGAAAAAAACGAAGGTGCCAGGATTGTATTTTCTAGGCAATGAACCTCTTGAAGAAGTATCTGTTGTTCGTGATCTCGGCGTTTTGTTAGATTATGGACTTAACTTTAGGGAACATATAAACTATATAGCCACTAAAGCCTTGAAAATGTTTGGCTATGTTAAACGCACCTGTGGTAAATTAAAGAATACATCAACTTTTGTAACGTTATTTAACTCTTTCATCCGTAGTACCCTTGAATATGCCGCAACTGTATGGAGTCCTCATTGTAAGAAACATAGCGAGAGAATTGAACGAATTAACCGTAAATTTACTAAATATTTATCGTACCGTGATAGCAAATGTCCTTATAGAGCTGGCTATGAAACTCGTTTAGATTACTTTAAACTGCATAATCTAGAGAAGCGTAGGAAGATTATAGATCTTATATTCCTATATAAAATTATTAATAGTAAAATTGAAGCTCCCGATCTACTATTCGAAATCAATATTAGAAACAGATAATCAGCATTAGCTTTATCTCTTAAAGCGTAAGGCACGGGACGCGCTTTTCTAAAAATCGGACATGCATTTTCTTTTAAATGCAACTTCACCTTATCTTTATTAACCTTTCTTAATTTGTTACAAAATACTAAGGGAAAGCGAGGTGACAAAATATCCATAAAATTTTTAGTTTTGTCACAATAATTTACTGTCAACATTTGAAGTCTGAAAAGAGATATAAAATCGCGTCCTACTATAGGAGGTCCGCCATTACGGATAATGTATACATTTAAATAATGCATATCTCCCTTGTATGAAAACTTCAGGCGCACTACGCCTACACAGCTGATAACGTCACCCGTATAAGAAAATAACCGTTTCTTCGTTAATGATAACGGCACATTTTTGAAATATTTTTCATAAACTCTGTGAGATATTGCAGTAACTGCCGACCCACTGTCAACCATAAACCTCATCTTAATGCCCTGGACTAATAACGTCTCAAACATTGGTTCACCGTTAAATGAGCAAATATTAAATACCTCAAATCCCACGCTCGTAAAACCATTTCACAAGACGCTTTCAAAATAACGAATTGAAAGTTGAAATATAATTGTAAATTAAAAAAGAGAAAGCTGAAATATAATTGTTTATGACTAACGCTGCAACTAGAGTTAATTAGTGTGATATTTGATGATTGAATGAATGTATGTTAATTGAATGAATTATTCCGGTCTCCGTCGACATGTGTACGTTAATCGCGACTCGTCAAACCGCGACGTCATTAGGTTGTGTAGGGAATATTTAATCGCGCAAACATAACTATTTTAGCAAATACCAGCTAAATACTCCAACCGCTTTATTTACATATACAACTTCTGACTGTTTAATGTAAAATTGACTGTATTTAATTATTAATTTGTGTATATTTTTAATACAAATTATTTTTAATGTAGTCATCTTTAAATTAAAAAAGAGAAGTTGCTTAAGGTTACTATTTTGGAGATATATTTAAGCTGTAGCTTCTAAAACTGTGTAAAATGTTTATTATATTTCTTAAGGAATGTTAAATTCTATTGATTAAATATGGCGCCTTAGGCTCTTGGGGAGGATCAAAATTCAATTTGGCTTTAAAGCTTTACTGTTGTTTACGGACTGGACGAAAACCTCTTCAAAACTCCGCAAATATCTTACAAAATTATATAAAACTAAGATATATAAGATTAGAATATGAAAAAACATTAAATATTAGAAACGAAATAGGAAATAACACGCTATTGGATTATATTAGCAAATAGTCAATTAGTTATATTTATTTACATAACAAGGAAAGTATCTTATATATTTTCCATTTATATAATCAATAAAAAAAATTTTATTACTGTGAAACGACTAAAGAATATTATAATTAGAAGAAAATAATGTTGACCTTTACCATTGTGAAATTTTACACTCACTTATTCTTGATAAGTAGAACGTAAAGACCTGGGTCTTCAGAGACGGGAGTTTCTGAAGACTCTTGAATTAATATTTGCTTGTAAAATTTGAAGAAAATATATTTCGTGTTCAGTATTCAGTATTCTGAAGCCACAGCCTACGGGTATATAATCTTTATTCCTTGTAGTACTACGGAACCCTAAAAAGAGATGTTCCATTGTTATTTATTCGAAATTTGTCACATGTTATTGTTTTTATCACGCGCAGTTATAATGTTATTTTATTTTTAACTCGTATCATGATATTTATTGCGTACATAACAATATTGAGTACACGCAAATTGTATACGATACGTGCTTAATTATAATATAAATGATGTTGTTGTTTCAGCATTCATACAAGACGTAGAATAAAGTACGTCTACTAAACTCAAATCATCGTAAATACAAATTGGTTAACGTACCACGAAGAATGAGTTAAAGTACAAGTGATTGTAATACCATTGCAAGCAAAAGTTCCTCAGGACTTTATTTGTTACTTTGAAATGAAACAAAGTACCTATGAAAGCATATTTCTACAAGTCTTGTCTTTTTGGAATATGCATTCATTAAAACTTTCTGTAGTTTCCATAAATAAACTCTTTCTGTACCTACATCATAGGACGATTTGCGAACAGGGCAGTGCGTAAAAGCATTTTCCAGCAGAAAAAAAAACTGTTATTATTGTATTTCTCTCTTTTGTTTTTGTAACTTTTTGGTGTTTTTGCTGGAATAAAGCTTATTATTATTATTAAATCAATCAAATCAAATCATTTATTTGCTGATACAGGTAAATAGTATTGATGTAACTTATTATAAGACCTTTACGGTATGGAAATATTAAAAAATTACATTAATTAAAAAAAAAGTAATTACATTTAAAGTCACAAATTAAAATCAAAATGTATTGAAATATATAAGATGTAGATAGTAAATTCTACCCATCACCATCAGACCAGTTTCATGGCACTATATAGTAGAATACCTACTTTATTTATTTATTAGAATTAGCAACTAAAACTTATAATAAGACATATACAAAATTCTTTTCATTAATTAACAATGATAATTATAATTCTTAATTACATCATTCGTAACTAAACATCGACAAAAAAAGAACCAGGTTGGAAAAAAAAATTGAGAACACTAAACAAAGGAACATAAATATAAGACGAATTTCTTAGCATTCCATGGATTCGCCGTGCGGGTCCGGTATTTCCGAACGGATACGACTTAGGGAGCTTCAAGAAAAGAGCATACTCATTTCTCAAAGGCCGGCAACGCATCCGCGAGCCCTCTGGTGTTGCAGTTGTCCATGGGCGTCGGTAGTCACTTAGGTAAACCGCCTGCTTATTTGCCCCTTGTTATATATAAAAAAAACCTCGTTAGCCACCTCTATAAAAAAAGTTATTATAAAAAATTAGTTTAATACATTTCCATGTTAAGTATAAAGTACAAAGCTGGAGCGATTCAACTCCAAACAGTTTTATCTTTATTGTTGCTCTGCTCCTAGGGGTCTTAGCGTGATGATATATAGCCTAAAGAGTTCCACGACAAATGGGCTATCTAACACTGTAAGAATTTATCAAATCCGACCTGAAGTTCCTGAGATTAGCGCGTTCAACCAAACAAACAAACAAACAAAATCTTCAGCTCTGTATATTTTGTGTACTATGTATCTCTGCATATTTTGTGTACTTGTATATATGTGTACTAGTATAGAGTATAGATGTAGAAGACCCCCCACACTAAGGAGGGTTCGCTGTGGACTTGGCACGAATATTTTCAAAGTCGATTCGGAATGTTCGTGCGTTCAACAATTATTTATTATAAAATTACTAATTACTAATATAATGACTGCGAACGGTTTCAAATGTTTGTGCTAGGCTCTCTTGTCGCACGTTTTCCTTATTCGTTAAATAACACCAAGTAGTAATTAATTAACGTAGTATTGTTGATATGTCACATAACCAAAAGTTTGACTCGCTTTTTAGGGAGCGCCTATTGTTGGCATCGTTTTGTACGAATTACGCCAACCTTAATTTCCGTTTCAGGAATGATCCCGGGAGAGCTGCGGGCACGTTCTTACGAAAGGAAATATATTGTGGGCAAATAATCGAATTTTGACACAAAAGAGGTCGCCGAAGAAAAGACCTAAGACAGATTCTATTAACGAAATCACGTTTTCAGAGTCCCGCACGGCTCGATTTAAGCCAATTTATTTGGATATAGAAGACGTTCTATACGGCGTATAGAATCGAACAGAAAACTAGCTGTCTCTGTCCAGTAACGACAGTACTGTGCTGGCGCTGAAACGGAGAGTCAAAGAAAGAGAGGAGCAGGGCTGGTATGCGTTTTTGCGCAAATACCGACAGCAGAGGAGGGAAAGGTCGCCGGAACTAGAGGCGATTATTAATCGACTGATAACGCAGCCTAGGGTAAGGGACCGGGACATCGAAGTGCTAGGCGAGCAGTTTCATGCGGACGTTGACTTTTTAGTCAAGCTGTCCGCATTGTCTGATCACGCGCACGAGGTGGATGAGGAGCTGGCCGAAGCTTTTAACTTCTCCAGAGCGGCATTTGACGCTCTGGACGAACGGCTTCAAAGAGTGGAAAAGGTGAAGAATGCCGTTGTCGAAGCGAGGAACGCGAAAGTGGCCAGTCTCGAGGAAGAGCTGACCACCTTAAAAGAAAAGGACGCCCACAACGAGGCGGAGATTGCTAGTCTCCGTAAGGAGCTAGCAACAATGAAAGATGACTTGGAGAGGGCGCGGAAGCGGGATCATCCGGCTCCCTCTCCCATGGACTTGACCGAAAAGCAAAGTAGTTTAGCTTCTCATGCATGTCATGGATTTCCGCAAAGTAACGCCTGATTCTATCAATTATTTGAAGGTTCATTTGTTTAAGACTTGTTTCTTTTTCTTTACTTTATTTAATTTGGCCTAGACTCTAGTGATAACATTATTTAAACTTTTTGATCAAATCTACTTTAACCACCAAAAGCTGTCAGCTATTTTTTTTTAAATTAGGAAGACATGCAAATGGGAAAATTTTTTACAATGGGAATTACATAATATGTTGAAATTTTAATCCCAACCTTCCTTTCTTGCGGTGATGACATCTTAACGTCGTGCCTAACCACGCCTAATAATATGTTTAAAACTTTTGTTAGAAGCAAAAATTTAAAAAAATTCCTAAAGAAATATTAAACTTTGTG
This sequence comes from Charaxes varanes, assembly GCA_024363005.1. Lineage (NCBI taxonomy): Eukaryota > Metazoa > Arthropoda > Insecta > Lepidoptera > Nymphalidae > Charaxes > Charaxes varanes. The sequence continues at coordinate 52,113 of JANCMC010020236.1, forward strand.
ATCGTGCAACTAGTGTCTTGTCTTTCAGTGAATCTTATTGTTATTATTTGGCGCAACTGAACCTTAATTTAAAAACGAGAAATCTTATCACTCACGTATATTTTAAGCGGGTTGCCAGTGTATAAAATCCCGCGGAGTTGCGCCTGACCAGATCGACTCCGTCGTCGTTGGACAAGTTATGTCGGTAAGTCTGAATGCTTGTAATTGATCGACCCACTCCTAATACAAGTTTTAATTTAAGTTTAGTAGGAGGGGAATAGGGAATATTAGACATATCTAAAAAGTATTCTTAATATTCTTTAAACAAAAAAATCTATTTTATACAATCGCATTAAAAAGCTATAAAGGTACGTAAATGTTTTTTTTATTCAATCAACAACACTTTTGAGCTGTCTCAATTTTTTTAGGATTAAGAGATGAAATCTATAAAGGTCCACTACCTGTATTTTTTATGGAGTTTATATAAAAGACAAACCATAAGCTTCAGTAGGTAGTAAGTAGTCAGCCGTATCAATGAGATGGGGCCCTCAGATTACAGGGGCCCCAAAAGTGTGTAACCAAAAATTTCAGAAATATTATTCACTATCTTTTATAGGATATGCTTGAGAATAATTGGCAACTTTGTGTAAGCCTTCTTGTGAGCTCTTCTTTATTGTGCACGCAGAATGAGTACACTGAGCGAGGCGCAGGCGGCGGAGTGGGCGCGCTCGTTGGAGCGGCACTCGCACCGGCAGCGCGGCCAGTTGCTTGAGTGGAGGGACGCGCTGGACCGCACCGTGTCGCATCTGGTGCAGGTACTGCTTTACCTTATAAAGTCCCTCATCTATATCTGGGGTCACGGTAGTGACCTCCACGACGAGGCAATATGAAGCGCGACTAACCTAACCTAAGTTAACTACCCTTTCTCGAAACGTTCATCTTTTTTTTTACCTTCATAACTTGGCATTGGATCATACCAGATAAACAAAATTCTCGAGATATGATGTTTGTAGTAATCTCATTAAACGTGTAAAGATTCAATCGCATAGCTCTTATTATTTAAATTTAAACTTAAATTGAGATTTTATTGATAACTAAAAAAACATAAATTTTGACTTAGGTTCACCTCACATACATACTTGTATTTCAGACAGAGCAGGCATTGACAAAACTATTGGAAGCGATAAAACCAGCGCTGGAGAAACCAGACCAAGACTTGGATACCCGGGAAGATCTCTGAGAAAAATGGAGGTAGAACTTGTGCTATAGTTCCAAGAGGGTAGCTGTCCCTAGCGCAACTACCCGCGATTTATACCTATTTGTTGGATTTTCTCTCATTCGGTGTTAAATCGAATCCACCGACTGTGTATTTGTAGTCGCAACTCAAAACTGAAGCAAACATTTCGATACCTCCCACGTAAGTTGTTGTAACCCCAAATTTCTAGCTTTACAGTAGAACTAGATAATAGTCACTTTTTAATATATTTTTCTATACATTAATGAATATATAATTGTATACACAAATATGTTAAATAATGACCATTTTATATCAATTTACATGTTTGTAACGTTCTACTATGAATTTGGAAATTTGGGGTTACAATAGTTTACGTTGGAGGTATCGATTTGTCTTATTCAAATACTTCTGTCTCTCACAATCGACAAGTCGAGATCTCATTATTGCTTGTGATAATAGATAATAGAGCCCCGATAACTCAACGAGTAGAAGGGCAGATCGAATTCCGTGGAATGTTAAGTTCCATTCCCGACCTTACTCTATAGTCGCACCCACTCCAAACTCAGGCTTTACGCTTATTTAAAGGGAAACGAGGATATTAGAAACATTTAAAGCGTTTCTAGTAACTTTGTCTTTACCTGATATATTTAAACATTCGTAATACTTATAAGTAAGTAATTAATAATTATGTATATACTTCCACAAAAGGTGACAACCTATTACAGGACTAAATAGTACTAGAGTCTTCAAATCTTTAAATTTGAAGAGTCTATAGAAAGGGACAAAAATTAAGAAGGTTCAGTGGAATCTCGATAACTCGAATGTCAAGGGAAGTGACAAAACTATGACTTACGGAGTCAGATTTTTTGAAATTCGACTTACAGAGTATAATGTTCTAAAATGCCTGCGCAGGGAGACATTATGTTCGAGTTACAAAGTCTAAATATATTCGAGATACCGAACGTATTTGGGGATTTAATTGAAGGGGATGGCATTTTTTCCGACTTAACGAGGTTCGAGTTATCGAGATTCCGCTGTATTTGATTTAAGTTTACTGGGCTATTGTCGCGTTCACGTTCTAGAATAAGGTTCGAATATATTAGTTAAGAGTTGAGAAGAGGATATTAGGCCGTAAAGTGCTTACAATAGTGTACTACAATACATAACCGGTGGATGTTTAGTTGAGGTTGTTATTTGGTTTAAAGTTGACTGTCAATTTAGGTGTTGTATGCTTTAAGCCTTAAGCTTTTATCTCAAGTGATTAGTTTTCAATACATTGATGAGTGTAACTGTACGGTAAGCTGTGATAGCGCTAAATGAGAAACGATACTAGGAAATTCTCCAATTTGACTTTTGAGTCAATTTTTTTTTTGTGTTAGACTATTTCGAGTTCGTCTACATCTAAAAACTTAGTTTAGATCCTAAATAGTTAATGATAAAGATAGAGTTCACCCTGAATTGAGGAGCTCGGGTCAGGGAACAAAAAGAAACGTTATGTATACAACATTGAAAGAAATAACGTCACGTGCACAAAAGTGACAAAAGGAAATGTTATGTGTACAAAAGTGAAGTAAAAAAAAAATCACGTGCACAAAAGTGACAAAAGAAAGCATCACGTGCACAAAAGTGACAAAGAGAAACATGAACTATTGTACATAAGTGACAAAAGGACACGTACACTAGGCTACTTATTGTAACATTTTGAAGTCAAACTCAAACGGTGTGGGTTTCGTACTTCTCTAGTGTTGTGTAATGTAGGAGTTATGTAACGTAACTTATCTTTTTTTCAAATAATCTTTTCCTTTTTTAAATAAAGTCACTTAAAATTTACCCAAAGTGCACGATTCGCATTCGATGTAACAAAATTTATCGGAATTCTACCGAATTTCCTACCTCGAAAGTCATTTTTGTTTAAAAATTATATTTACATCAGTGGTATCATGAAAGGTCCAAGAGGTGATATAGAATTAAAAGACGATTTGAGATGAATTTAGAAATAGCTCAGCATTTATTATTTAATCCGAGTGGCTTTATAAATAATTTACGGTTAATGTTTGGATTGCAAACAGGTGTAAATAGAAAATCGCCCTATATTAAAAATATGTGAATAAATTATTATTATAGTGTTAAGTGTTGCGTGCTCTAGATGCAACAGTATATATTGGTTACTATAGCTTTGAATTACTGAGGGACTAGCACGAACGTTCTCGATAGTTTTACTTACTTATACGTTCGAAACGGAGCGTCAAATGAAACATTAGTGCCACTGCTTTACACAAGTTAGTTGCTAATATTGCTAGCAGGAATGAATTCAGACCTGTGGTCTGTGAGAGTTCTGATTCCTTTCGAATCCTCTACGTTTTGGCCATGTATGTCGTGTAAAATGGAACTACGAACATTCATTTGACGTTTAGTTTCCAACGTAAAAGTAAGTAAAACTATCGAGAACGTTCGTGCTAGGCCCTCTGTTAGCTCTTCCGCAAAGGCCCTTACCCAACTGATATCTTCAATATATTTTCAGTCGTGGCCACTAAATGTATAATATAATCTATTCTTATTTATTTAAAGGATTTTTTTACGTTCATAGCAAGGAAACAATCGGATTGTGAATAATAAATTGTGAAACAAATAAATATAGTTTAATTAATGTTTGCTTTTGCAGTTATTTTTTAATAAATATTAAATTAATGTAATGGGACGCACTATTTAAACTCATTCCGAATGACGTAGTGAAATATTTTTTATTAGAGCCATGATAAAATTATTCAATATATAATTCAGTTATATTTAATGACGTTACTTATACTAATACTAGCTGTTGCCCCCGTCTACGGCCGCGTAAAATGAGATGAAAAATTTTAGCGCGATGATATGTAGCCTATAGGCTTCCTCGATAAATGGGCTATCTAACACTGAAAGAATTTTTCAAATCGGACTCACTCAGAATTAGAAGCTCAAGTTAGGAAAAAACAATCATTTATTTGTCGTAAATTGAATTTGAAATAGGCTGAATTGAATTTGAATTTTTTTAATATAATAGAATAAAAATTCTATTATAATAAAATTAACAATTCTTAACTTGTTAAATAAAATATTTACAAATGATTTTCTATTGGTTTTGTATGAGTGGAATTCTTGAATAGTATAAAATGAATATTCTAAGAGCCACTTTTTCATTGTTGTCCTAAATGTTTTTAGAGGCGATTGTTCAATATTTTTATATTGAATATTTTGAACAAGGAATCTATAAGTCTCTCTAAATATATAGAAAACTTTAGCCTACTTGTAAACGTACTCTATGGTCAGCGATCAACGCAAGCTCATCGTACATAATTGAACGGTTAGACGTGGAGTCAATGAGGTTTAAACATGTATAAACGGGGTCGGTTCTCCTGCCTCACTTCACGAATGAACATATTAGTCCTAAACATTTTTTTCATACGAGCAATTAATTTTTGTGGCTCTCACGCCAAACTCAGTCGGGTACTTATTTGATATCGCCATTTTCACAATAATTCAGATTTGGTTAGAGCTAAAAAATTTACTCAGTACAAAATGTATTATTAAGATACATATATAATAGTGGTATAATAATACAATAGCATAAACCACAGTCGGTTTCTCTATGCACTTCTGATTCTGAAATTATTTTTGAAACTCTACAAGTTATTTTGGATTAAAGAGATAACTGACTCTCCCATGTGTAGTGAAGCCGCAGACAAGTCGCATAAATGAACTGAATTATTGTATTATGATATCGTTTAAATGAAAATTTTATCTAGTTTGAGTATCGCAAACACAGATAAGGGCAACGCAAATATCAAATATATGTTTATAGCTATTTACTCTATTATTTCTACTATAGGATCAATAAGTCTGTATGGGTGATGTAATTATATTAAAGGATTATTTAAATTAAAATGAGATCCGCAATTCTAAAACATTTTTTATCGATTACTTATATATTATTTGAGGTAGCAATAAGTCCATGCAAAGCAAATTGTTCAAGTTTAAGAAGGGAACTTGAACGAAAATTTAAAATTTAAACGCCTTAAAATTTCACTCGACTCACGTCGATCAGAGCGGGAATTGTGTTTGGAATTAATTAAAAATTATACTTAATTTTCATAAATTATTATATGAAAGCTTTTTATTCGGAAGAATGCATGAAATCAATGAATTTAACGCATATTTTATTAGGAATTAAGTAAGGATAAGAGTACAAGTCTTACGATATTTCTAGCGTTCAAGTTATTATAAAGAATGACATCGAAAATATTTTTTTCTATACCTTCGGAAATATAAGATATTAGACTTTAATACTACATTAGATTTTAATCAGTCCATTATCTCGTAAAAATATGTCATATACTTTTATTTACGATGGAAAAACAGCTGATATGATGATGATACTTTTATTTATATCGATGCATTTATTACTTAGAAATTGGCAATAAAAGCTAAATAAATATGGTATCCCAATGTATATGCTCCTTTAATATTTCAGCCGTTTAAAAGAGTGTCCGTTTTAACTATTTCCATTAAAAGTACGGCAGTTGATTTGGTGTAGAATTTCTAAAACATTAGTCATATTAAATAAAAAATATTAGCAAAATTTGGCCTAAACATTTTAGGGCTAAAATGAAAACGAAAGTGGAGAATTTGTTGAAATAAATATAACATTACTAAGCTCTGCGTCACTCTAAATTCGTCGAATTTTAGCGTTAGAATGTTTTCAATTTAATTGAAAATCGCTTCCACCATTTGGTTTGTTTCCGAAAGGATTATTTGCATGCAATTAATAACGTATTAAAATAAATTTATTATATCTAAAACATCTACGTCTTGAAGGAATGATTAGTACATTTGTTCAGAAGAATATAATACAAATAAAATTTGATGTTCATGGTCTCTTTCAATATCTCTAAATAGAAGTTTTGATTACTCAGAATTCTGTAGACAATATACGTTTATTTCAAAACCGCTAAGTTACATAAACATGAATTAAACTAGCAAGGACCGTCTTTCGTATTGTTCCTTTGGATAATTTACTAGGTGAATAATAACTCAATACTATTTAGATTTTATTTTTGCGTGGAATCTTGATTGTTTTCCAAAAAATAAATTATCCCATTTTATTTCCTATTGTATGTATTAGATGACAAATGTAGTTCCGTTTTATCCAGCTATTTCAGTGATTTGCCGTTTCAAATAGACATACAGACAAAAAATTAGAAAGCCTCAAACTTCGGTCTTAGTCACTGTTAAGTGGTCAATTTGGCCATTAGTAGTCTCTTATATAAAGATGAACGGCCTGGTTGCTAGCCATTTATGACAAAATAAAAAAAATATAGAACAAAATTTCAACTATTTCATTATTTCATTAAAAAAGTAACATCTTTACATTTTGTTAACACTTGATTTTGCTCCCTAATTAATTTGATAATCAAATTCAGTTTATGAGAATCAATTCCTTTAAGAATAAAAGTCCAAAAAATCGCGCTGTGAGGCCGAGCCTAAAGTGTAAGTGTGAAAGCAAAAACTACGTGTTCATTTTAAATAATAACATCGCAAGAAAATAAAGCACGCCCAAATACATGACTAATAATCAATTCGTGATATTTATTGAACTTTTGAAAATGATGGTTTTCTTTAATTCATACTTATTGTAAAGCTTTTAAACTAACTCGTAACATTTTTATTGAGACTGCCCGTCTAGTTCCAAACCCGTCCCAAAAAAAAATTCGTATGATTGTTTTCGCATAGTTCAAAGTCAATCTATGAATTTGTATGACACTTCTGCATTGCATAGGACTTGTAAAACTTGAAATATTTTACTTTACTTTATTTTCGTATATATTTATATATCATTATTGTAATGCTAATTATATGGCTATTAAATTATGCAGTTTAGTCAAATTTAGTTACACAATATTGTATGTAAAGTGATGTGACTTATAAATAAAAATATTCTTCTATATAAAAGTGGAAAAGGCCCAGCGATTCACCAAATTAATTACAAATAACTATCGAAGCCTTTGGACAATTGAACGAATGAAGTTATTGGGTATCTTCGTTCGTTCAATCGTCCCAGGAAAGACATGTCTTACAAATCACACATTTTTTTAAAAAAAGAATATTAGGAAATCAACTCTATAACTCAAAACATATCTTCTCCCTATCACATGTATGCAGACGATGTCCAAATTTACAGTCAAGCAACGCTGGAAAGCCTACCTACAGCGGTCGCCGCTGTTAACTATGATCTGTTTATCATATCTAATTGGAGTAAACATCATGGCCTTAAGATTAATCCAGGCAAATCTCAAGTTATTGTTATTGGGAGCTCGAGATCATCTCTCAGAGTTGACTGGCATAACCTTCCACCGGTTTTACTTGATGGTATCGTTATTCCTTATAGCAATACTGTCAAAAATCTAGGAATTTATATGGATGTCAATTTAAGTTGGACACGTTAATTAAAGGAGGTGAGTAGGAAAACATTTGCGACGATGAGTACTTTACGCCGACTCAGAAATTTTTTTCCGATCCCTACCAAAATTATGCTTGCATAGTCCTTACTTTTGTCTGTTCTTGATTACGTAGATGCAAGTTATCTTGATTTAACAGAAAACCAGTTAGATAAGCTTGAGAGACTTCAAAATATGGCCATACGGTTTAGTGACATATACACGGCCACTGTGGTGGTGAAATGCTATCTGCCTGTGACATATACACGGCCACTGTGGTGGTGAAATTAAATGATAAAAATTAACGAAATTTAGTAACGTTTGATATGTCGTCGTTATCTACAGCGTCTTTAGACTAATTATTTTTATCGCTTTCATTGGACAGATAGCTAGGTGTCATCAATACTTAATTATTTTTGATAATTGATAGAAATTAATATAATTGATATTAGTATTTGTAGCATCAAAATAAAATTGTTTTACTAAATTAATAGATGTCTGATTGTCTTTTTTTAAGTACTTAAAGTTTATTTTAACATTTTTTTTTCAGTAGGAAAGCATCACAATGTATCAAGCTTCAGAAGTTTAAATAATAATGTATATTAAATCATCAAAGAACAGAACTTGTAATATTAATTTTCTAATAGCATACGCTGTGCATACAATATGTACATATTATACTATTGTACTGGTACTTGGGACATTTATTATTCGCACCTAACACGACAGTAACCTACTATTGTATTACAACTAACAACAACAAATTTCATCATTGTACATCCTGCAGTTTCCGAAATTTCTTGTAAATATAGGTGTAGATATTTATGATATATCCTATCCTAAACTACAAAACTAACATATCGAAAAAGTTGTAACCTTTATTCCTACACTTTAAACTTTCTAGTATATCATATATAAAAATATCACCCAAAGCAGTTAATCCAACTGGTTCTGAGAACGTTCCACTGCCGTTAAATAGTTACTAATATGCAATCATCTCACTAAGTAACTGAATATTTACATAATAATTAAAATGTGGATATCTATATATTAATACATGAAGCGAAAACTTTTGATAACATTTTACGAAAATTACGCGGACGGAGGAGTATTTTTGGCATAATTATAGTTCTGTAACAACTGCAATTGTCTGACATCCGACGTAGATATGCCATTATTTGCATTGATTGATAAAACGTGAAAAATGATGCGTAATGCATTTTGTTCGTCACATTTATAAAACTAATACAGATATGTACTTAAATGTTATGTAGAAGTACAGTATTAAGTGACTTTTTGTTGACACTTTTTATCGATGACCACTGATGGGGATTATAGATTACTTTGTCGTTAAAGAGATTAGGGTCGAAATCCCAACGCCCATCTACAACTCAATTATTAAAATCATAGAATAAAATTTAAAAAAAAAAAATCTTGAAAAATCGTTTCACTTTATATTCATTTCATTTTTATTCTATTAATGATTCATGTAAGTTTTGTTCTTTTTTAAATACATAATTTTTAACACTTGTTTCTCATTCATCCAATACTGTCCACTGCTGGTTTGTAGTGACTTTCATAGAAATCGATTTTTTTTTATTTCTTTTTGTAATTATGTGAAAATAATATACATATATCATTTATTTTAATCAGTTTGTTGTAGGATATTCACAGATCAGGACGCAAGCTTTCATGTCAAATACCATATATATTTTTTACCAAACAATAGAACATTAATGAGAGTCTATGATTTGCAAGATAGACATAGTTCAAAGTGTTTGTACATTTTTGTCCTTGAAGTCTACAAAGTTCTACATTGTGAGATCTGTAAAGTTTTTCATAAATTCGTTATTGTTTTTGACGTAATATCATCTTATAAACGCCAGCTACACTGATGAAAAAACATGATTCATTGTCACGTTTTTGCCTGAGCCAAGTGTGCTAGCAAGAGCGAGGAACAAGAGATAGAGAACCACAATCGACCTATGCATTAAGCGTTATCAGGTAAAATTATTGCCCATAAATTGACATTACAGACAACAATTTTTTTTTATAGTAAAGAAGAAAAACATTAGTTTAATTTTAATTTAATTGTTCTATTATTCCCCTGATTCATTTAGTTCATACAATTTTATTCATTTTCCTTTATTTATTTGTGACAACCTATCAAGAAAGTTCACAATTATGGATATTTTATTTAAACTGTTTTAAGTACATACATAAATCGTTTTTTTTTATATTTAAATTGATGATTCATTTTATATGATTTTAAACAAATAAGTAAAGTTATTCAAGATTTTAATGCGAATGATAAAGTTTTAATACATCTTACCTGGTGTCCCATATTCGAAAATACCATCACTTGACGTGATAGCATTGCCACCACTTCACACCGATCTTATGTGAGAAAGATGCACTGATACGCGGACGCGCCGGCCTAATTCGGCTGTAGACAAGAAGGACTGCAAGCAATGCGTTACCTCTAAAAGAATTCAATACGAATAGAAACTAATACGCTTTATAGTTGACCCTAAGCCATGATTTGAAACTAAATTAAAAACTAAAAGTCTTATGATTTTCGTTATTGCTATAACATCTACGTTAACTAGGTTTTTGTTTGCTTATCTATAATGATTAAATATTATAATATAAAATTCAGTTCGCTGCCATTGAAAGTTAATGGAGTAGTAAAAATTTCAAAAGTTTTGATTTCATACTTGGTGTAGTGTCACCATCGAAAAATTTTCTTAATAATAATGTAAAACAATGTGATTATAGTACGAAAAACCTTTATACGCTCTCTTTTGCTGTTTCTGTTTTTTTATATCCTTATTTCAATAGATAAAATGAATGATATATCAGTTAATATCTTTAACTAATATGTGTACCACGTTGCGATTATTATTCAAGGTCTTGAGAAGGTTGGCGTAAAGTAATAGGGAGAGGAGAATTAGGACGTTAAATATCAAAAGAGACAACGAAGATTCACGAACGATACAAAGATGAAATTTGGCAAGAAAGCAGTTTATACTTATTAGATAAATGCAATGAAGGGATTTTTGGATAGGGCCTAATCAAGAATGTCTTACTCAAGATTAATTTTATACGGAGGAAGACAGGGGATACGGCTAGTTACTTAAATATACCTATTTAAGTTACTAAGGAGTCCTATGGACTCGCAAAGGTGACGAATATAGCGACTTCCTGGATACCCACCAATAGCCGCCAACAATCCCCCGACATACCCTGTCGGCCGAGGAAGAGGTGGCACGATAATGGGGAGGTCTTTGCCCAGCAGTGGGACACAACAGGCTAATTAAAAAATGAGATTGTTGTAAATTACAAGTTGTAACTGTTTTTACCTTTAAATACCGATTGTCTATACTCTATATTTAATATATAAAGCTGAATAGGTTGTTTGCTTGGTCTCAGCTTTATAGCTCATTTTCATATTCATAAATTTCATATTTACTACACAATAAGCATTACACACTTTCTAATAAATATAACCAGTGTGTGTTGATGAATGTGTAAGGTGGCAATAGATGTCTGTAATAATACTGAAAAACGGACTGAAAAACCTGTTCAGATATAACAAAAAAGTAAAAAATAAATTGTATGATGAAGTAGTAGTAAATAGTAAAATAAAATATAAATAGTAAAAGATTTTTTGGAAAAGTTTATTTTATTAATTTTTGTAAATTTAAATAAAAGCTTATTATATATGAAATAAATAGAACACATGCAAATAAACTATTTTTATGATATGGGCAAAGATAATTGTATTTTTCTAAATACATACTTATATATCTATATATTTTTTCTAGCCTAATTTCTTATAGTCAAAATAGAAATTAATGTTGGAATTTAAATACAATGTGTGATTAATTAATATTTCAGAATAATGAGGACTCAAGAGTACTTGTAAACAATAATCAAGAATTAATGCACAATCCGAAACGAGTACAGTCAATAGTGCAAATACACCAATATGTTCGCCGGCTGTAGTAAAAAGTACTATTGCAGACAATATCTCTGAAGATAATACAAACGTCGATATTGTTGACGAAAATGGAATCAAGGATGTCAACGATGCAACACTCAAAGGAACGGCATTAGAAAATAACCATAAAGGAACAAAAAATACTGAATTGGTTGAAGAAGAAGGTCACTGTAAATGTTGCGTTTTATTACGACAAATTAATAGATGTAGACAATCACTGATCACGGAATACTTTATAAGTAATAAAAATAGAGATGTCGCGTGCAAATGTACAAATAAGAAATATCCAAAAATATCGAATAAGTTACGGTTGTTACTGAATAATTACAGAACTGTTTACCACTCGATATTTAAAGGGCTGTCCGGAAAGTTAAACAGACACCAGTTTAACACAGGTGAAATGACTAGCGATTCGACTGATTTCGATGTCAAGGATTATGGTATGTACGTTATGTTCCTCAATTAATTTGTACGTTTTAGTTTTTTTTTTTGAATAAAGAATTTTATGAATGTGTGAATAAAGCCTCTTTGAAAAAAGAAGCAAGTTTGAATAAAGAATTTTCAAATCGAGATAAAGCTGTAGTGTCCTAACTGATTGCGTAGAACCTTTATAAGACCGGATTTTGATCCTAGGAAACTCCGCGACGTATGTAAAAGCATTTCTTGTGTTTACTTTGTTATGTTATGTTTATGTGTATTAGTTTTATACAGCTAAAACGTTATGTGCAGGGCTGATAGAATTTGTCACAGAATATGCGTAGTGGGCAATCAATAATTTTTCTTTTAGGGATAAGTATTTCTTTAAGGATTTATGTCCTTGAGGTGGGTTCCTTCCAAAGGGTATATAAAACAAAATGTAGCAGAGGCTGGCTACAATGGAGCTTGGTATCTTGTTATAAAACGGATTTAGTTAAATTACCAGTTGAATAATTCTAATTTGAAGGGTATTGCTCATATCAACTTTATAACGTAGATCGAAACCTTCTGTGAATATTGTTTTATTAAATCTGCACTATCCCATTCTTAATATATATGTAACAGCCATTGATAAAAACTCGTTGTATTTTATTTATTGATAAATTCTTGACCTCAATAATTATTATTTTTGTTTTTTTGTTTCTTTGAATTAATTTTGCTACGCCAAAAGAGCTTGCAAAAGTCTACTTGAATAAAATATCATTTGAATTTGAATACGCCCAGAAGTGGGTTCATGTATGTATTGTTCGCATGATGCAAATGAATAATAAATCAATAAATAAAATCATTTTATTTCAGGCGAGAACCCTTATAAAACAAAATTCAAAATTCATATAAACATTAAAAAGTCAAACAATAATAAAAAGAAAATTAAAATTCATATAAAAATTTTAATTAACAATTTTGATTTAATATAAAATGAATGAATGTAAAGATAGTTACATTCAGTGTTTAGTGATTGTGTATTCGCAGACAAGTTGCACAGGTGTGACAATAAACTTATGACAAATGTATTAGATAATGTGAAAGAATCACATCTGTTGTGTGACCGTCGGGTGGCTGCTAAGAGAGAGGTTCCACATTTTTGAACCACTAGGCACTATTTTATTAATTGTGATGGTTTATTTCTTACTAATAGTTATGTACTTTACTGGGTAAGAGTGGAAATTTAATATTGTTATAGGTTACGATTTGGGATGAGTGGCTGGCTGGTCCTGTAAATTTGGTCGCGCAGTACTCTCTTCTTAAGGAGCATGAAGTAGCTGACATGTTCCCCTTGAAGCCAGGAAGTTTACCAACCATTTCTGTCAAACACATAATATTTATTGCTCGACCAAAATTAGCACTCATGGACCTGGTTGCTGATTATATCTTATCTCTAAAGTATGATTTAAATACTTTTGCTTAAAATATTATGTCTATAAAAAGTCTATAAATACATAAATGTAGGCTTTATCTCACTCCTTTTTTTGGGGGCACACTAATTCTCAATAGTTATTAGCTCATTAATTTTTGTGCCACCACCCTATCCTTTGCCACTGTGTTTTGACAATAGATGCATTCTGTGGATATAATACATCAATTTCGATAAGCAATTTAATAAATTTAAAACATTTAGGAGTATATAGACATGTCATTTTTCAATATATTCCTTTTATTATTAATCAAAATAAATCTAAAATTTAAAAGTTAAAGGTGCAATATGGCAGTTCTGCAAATTTAAAGTTATAATTTTTTTGCTATCAGTTTAACAGCAATATTTTATTTCTGCTATTTTTTAAGGTGCGTTCAGAAACAGCATCTGTGATATTTTATTTTTCAAATGTTGAAAAGAGACAATTATATACACTTATATATACTTATGCATTACTTACCTTCATATGTAATAATACTTTAAATTTATACTTCAAATTGCTTGTGTTTCTCACTCGCTCTTTTTTAAGGATGGAAAAGAGACAGAGAGCAGTTTAGTTCGAAAGTTCTTCGCAGAACGAGTCTATAAATCTTTGGTTAGCACTCTTTATTGAAAAAATTTAAAAGTTTCTTTGTCTCCTCTTCTGATGATTACTTAAGGAATTATTTAATGAATTTAATACTTTGTTTATTGTTTAATAATACCCAACCGTATATTGACCTAGCAGCATGCTTTAAGAATAAATTTATGTTTCTTTTTATAATGAAATTTATTGACTTTTTTACTCGAAATAATTTGTTTTATATAGTTAGGGCGTTAGGATTTTCTCTATCTAAATGAGTAAATATTAAGTAAAATATTTAAAGTTTTCATATTATAAAGAACAACTACATGTCGTAAACATTTTTTTAACTTTTTTAAAAATAAACATTTATTGCCTCTATAAATTAAGCGATTTATAAGTGAAATTTGAGTTAGATGTATTTTTATAATTCGATATATATTTTTAAAACTCTGTATAATGTTTTTTGTAATGTTAAATATTCTATTTTCAATAAAGTTTTTTTTTCGAAGTATAATAATAAAACGGTACGTAGTTCGGAATTTACTATATTAAAAAAAAAAAACATCAGGCATGTTTAAATTTCCCCTTAAATGCACGCAACATGGGAATTATGAACTTAATGTTCATACAGTTAATTAAACTCATAGTTGAATAGAAGACATTGCCTAATATTTTCGGCGCCTCAGAATTTCACGTTGCGTCTTTTGAGGTAGGAGCAAAATGCTCCGTGATTGTAACGGCCATTACTTGTCAGTGAGAATACAGCTATATTCAAGTCGTGTGTTTTTTCTTTGTCTCCGTCAAATATTTCCTAAATAACACAAACTATCTATGAACCGCTTGCAACATAGACACGAAATTTTATATAGGTCCGTCCAGCGCTTTAATAGTAGTAGACTGACAAAAACACGTAAAGTCGATTTTTGTGTGCGCACATTATTTTTTATTACATGTAAAAAAGTCATAAGCAAAGCTATTCGCTATTACTGAACGAAGCCTTAAAGGTTGTATAATTAGGCTCTATTTACGACTGAAGATATTTATGAATTTGTTAGTCTAAATAACGAAAACATCTCATCAAAAACTAGTAAAATGTGGCAAGACCCTAATCAAAATAATTTACAGTAACGAGGCTCTATTAAATTACGACTTTATGTGTACCGCACTAAGATTTATTTTCTAATAGTTTGCCCATGTCATATAAAGTAGGTAGATAATTTTAATAGCAGTAGAATTTAAACTCGCCATCTGGTGGGCATCAACGAATTGAGGAAAATAAACTATTTGAGAAAATAAACAAACGCGCTCACCAAAAATAGATTCCACTGTTTAACTCTGAACGGTCTTTGACATAACGGTACAATTATCTAATACTGCGGACCCAGCAGATGTCTTACCCAAATTTTTGCTCCTTTACTAATTAACCAATCTCCATTTATGTCCTCCATAAAACGTGACCCTTGACGAAAATGTTTTATGAAATAATAATTTTACATGGTACATCAGTCAAAGGACTTAGTACGCGAAGGTTTATATTCGAATAATAAAACGTATGAAACAAAAGCAACAGAATTCAGAACTATCCAGCCATATTCGAGTTTTAGCGAGAACGAGCAATGATTGATTTATATAGAGTTTTTAAAAAGCTATTTTAAATCCTCATTACCATTCAAAACAATCTTTATTCAAATTTACTTGTACAGACTCCGTTGAATCGTCAAGTATTTTCAAAATTTACTGTATAAATTTGGTCCACTAAGAAACGCTTTTTTTGATAATTCGGCTTCAAGCGTGGCGCTACCTCTAATTATTTTTACTTAATGTAAGCTATTTATTTCGACATAGTCACCATTCCTCTCTATGGAGGTGGTGAAGTGGGGTATCGATTTTTTGATGGCTTCCTCGAACTAGTTTCCCGCCAAATCCTTCGTCCGTAAGAATAAATTTAAGTTCTAGTATCTTTAAATAAATAAAAACATCATCGTCCATTAAAGAAAGAATAAATTTTTATTGACGTTCTTTTTTTAAATTTGAAAAATTATGGCAACAAAGTTTCCCAAAAATGCATACATTTTTTTGCTTACGCATTTTTGGAAAAAGTTACAAAACTATACTAACTATTTTTTTGGTTAACATTGAATTGCTTTAAATATCGAAAATTGTTTTTGGTTTCTTCACATCGGTTCTGAAGGTGCTGTTATGTGCGTCTAGGAACGTGAGTTCTTCTATCTATGTTATATAGATAGAAAACAATAGCGTAATAAACCGTGCAAGTGCGAGTGAGACTCGCACACTAAGGGTTCCCTACCATCAATTTTACGAAAATGTTGGGAACAGAATAGTAAGTAATACTACCCACTCGTTAAACGAGAATCGACGACGATGAACGACGAACTACAAATCACAAAATTTGTAGTTACATCAAAAAAAAATTCGGTGACTGCAAATTAACACGGAACTCTTAATGCACGAGTCTAACTCGCACTTCCCCGGTTTATTACTTCTTGTAAGGAACAATCAATCAATCAATTTTGTTTTCGAACAATCCTTCTTCGGGCTTTATGAAACATCTAAAAAAAATCTTAAAATTGTCAACCCCTGATCCCGTTGTCATGTTAAGTCACTTTTGTAAGGTTAATCATTTATACATAGATGAGTGAAGATTGGGTACGAGTGCATGTCATTGTCATAGTTGACAGTTTTCATCATTGTGTCTGGGAATGTGAGGTTTTTGTCAGGACGGCCGTTATCTGTTTTTTTTTATATTTATAATTATGAGTAGAAAATAATAGCAAAAGAACGTGTTAGGATATATATAGTTATTATGAGTTACTGAACTGGAATAAATTGTTTTAATAATAATTTAAATTGATTACAATGTTTTAATAATAATTTAAAATATTTCTTTATGAAAAATTTTGCTGTGTGTGCCAAATCGTTTTTATTTTCTTATGCGGAAACCTAATTATTTTACGGAAACTGTGGTAGCGTATATTACTCATTGCAATATCACCAATCTGCCAGTTAATGTTTAATCGAAATTAGTCCAGCTGTTTCGGAGATAACCCGGAACAGACAGACAAAGTCGGAGTCGTCGACGAATAAAAATAGTCTAACTAGCATTTTTGTTGTAGATATCATATATATAGTCATATGCAATCGGTAAAAATATTTAATTTCGACATTACAAATACACATTTCAATTTTATTTGTATGTATATAGATCACAAAACAAATTCTGAATTATTAAAAAAAAATATGTAAAAAGCTGGTGGAAAGTACCGGATATACATGACCATAAACTAATATAATAAATGCTATCATTGAAAATAGACTTTCAATAGCACTCTGTGGGTGTGACAATTTCAACGAATAATATACCTGGGAAACTGCTAGTATAATATACGAGATCAGCTGATGAAAGACTTTCATATTAATACAGGCAGTTTTAAACTGGTAATATAAAAAAACAGATCTCCTCTTAAGTTGTAACATATGAAATTTAAATTTATGAATCTAAATATTTGTTTTAGAAAGAGTTTTGCAAATACTGTTTTTGTTTAAGAAAGAAATATTGCAGTAGGAAGAAAATCGTCTTTTCGGTACTAACAATGTTTAGAATAATAATAAATCAAATAGAGAACATATACAGTAACGTAGAGATACAATATCTAAAGACAAAAGTCCACCCAAACATTAATCTCCTTTTTCAAAATTCAGCTAAACAGCAATGGAATGGTCGGGCATGGTTTCCGAGAGCTACTGTTGCATGCAAATAACCGCAAACTAACGATGTCAGTTGAAAAGGTAAACACGTCATATGATATTTATATACATCTATTGCAGAACAACGCGGATGAGATAAATTGGATTATACATTGTTTCTGTTTGATGTTTCCGTCGAAGCATACAACGATACCTCGAGTCTGGGTGTATTATCCATATGTATGTATTTATATATTTCAAAAAAAAAATATTTGTGTATAACAGGCGTTAAGTTGTCTACCTTAGGAACAGACGTCCGTGTGTCGTATTGCCTTGTATATATTATTTATATTTCTATACTTATAATATATATTTTATAATATATAAAGCTGAAGAGTTTCTTTACTTGAACGCGCCGATCTCAAAAACTACTGGTCCGATTTGAAAAATTCTTTCAGTGTTAGAAAGCCCATTTATCCAGGAAGGCTATATATAGGCTATTCTATA
Source organism: Charaxes varanes (assembly GCA_024363005.1). NCBI lineage: Eukaryota > Metazoa > Arthropoda > Insecta > Lepidoptera > Nymphalidae > Charaxes > Charaxes varanes. The sequence goes on from JANCMC010020236.1 coordinate 70,470, forward strand.
TAATCACGCTAAAATTTAAAGTATTTTTTAAAACTTATTTTACGAGAGACTAAGAGATATCCGTCATGAGATGAGATTGTGGGGGTACCGAGGATGTCGTCAGACGGCAGTCGGTCATATTAACTCGACCCATAGCCGCATTCTCTGCATTGTAAGCGAACCCTGGTTCTAGACCGGGGTAACGCTAGGTAAAAGAAGTCTTCATCTTATGGTCTTTAGGGATGTTGGTTACTAGTAAACCTGACAATAAAGCGTAAAATTATTCCCTTTTCGAAATGGAATGACTTTTTCTAATTTAAATAAACGTGATGGAATTCTAGGTCATTTAAATACGCAATTAAACAAATTATGAATCTTCATTAAAGGTATATTTAAAGAATATATCTTTAAAAGCAATAGGTACGCAGCTTGTTGCTTACTAGCTGTGCCTGCGACGACCTCATCTGCGTAAAATTATGTTAAAACAAATAGATTCAATTATTCTATATCATATAATATAATATAATATTAATAATATCATATAATAAATATAAAATCTGATTATAGAAGTATGCTTTAAATATATGTAAATGTTTTAAAAAATATCAAAATTATAACTATTTTTAACGACGGGAACTTGAAATTTCGTTACATGGATTTTAATTTTCATGCCAAAAATGAACTTTTCTAAAATGACATTACTGTAGCATCTAGCTGCGGGCGATAACCGCGGCTAATACCAATTAAGGTCGTATGCACCGTGCATGTTATTTATGTTCATACAGACTTGCAAAAAAAGTATATCTGAAAACAAATTCGATGTAAAAATTCGGTCCTGTTTTAAATTGCACATTCTGCAGCTAAAATAAAAACTTTGGTAGCTATTTACTTGGTTGCTCTATTTGTAGCTAAGATAATAACTTCTTTCGCGCTTCAGTGTTTTTAACATACGACTACTTTAATAATGCTGTTTATTTGGTTTTTCCGAATAAATTAAATGGTAACGATACTATATCAAGCGAGGAGATAATATAAAGATTTGAAAGTCATGGTTTATCGTGCGGTAAAGTGCGCAAGATTTTATTAAACAGTCTTTATTAGTCTAAACGAATAATATCGTCTGACTAGATATTCCTATAAATGTATATTTCTTCATTGAAATGGACTTGATTTGATTAGAGATCGCGGTATCACAATTTTTCTGATTTGTGTTTACTTGTAAGTCTGGCTTATTTATAGTTGTCTCTTTTCTTCTTTTTTAAGAAGTTTTTAATCTTTAATTTGTTTAATATAGAAATTCACCACGTTTTTCATTATCATCATGATCGGCCAATCCGTTATCGTTGATTATACATATATAAATCGCACGTTTAATCGTAAACTGACCTAACTCAAAAAAGTTGATTTTTGGGAAATCGCAAAAAACGTTTTGTCATTAACGATTTATCCCGTTATATTTCGATAAAACTGCCGTTTTATTATAGTAACAAATTATGTAGTTTAATAAAAGTTAATAAAGTGATTAATGGTCTTGATATGTTATTTTAACGATATCTTATTGTTTGTGTGTCTTTTTAACCAAAATTAGTTTTTTGTTAAAAAGATAAAAATAACTTTATTTCAGTATTGGATAGATATATGGAAATAATTCTTTGATTGGCTGATATAGGACGTTGAAACGAAGCTATCTGTATCATTAACTCACTGTAGATCTAACACTAAATCGGTCAGTTTATGACCTAGCGTGCGATAAGATCCTTGAATCCTTCCCAACTTTTTAAAGTTTTACAAGTCAAGTTCACAATTATTCGTCTAATAAGTCGAAACTGAACTCGACACACTTCAAAAATCTCAAAACTTAGATTAAACCGAAAATAAATAAATGGTGCACATTCTATACAACTGTAAAATTTTGATACTTCTTTTTCAGCAAGAAAATTTTACTAAATGGAAATAGACAACAAAGTAGTTGAATAATAGTAGATTACACACCTTGCTACAGAGAGTAATTAATGCACTTGTGTTAATTTAGTGCAACATAATACTAGTGCATTAATAACTCATTTTTTACTTGGTTTAACAGTCTACTATATTTTTATGATAATAATGAATTCCAAGTACATTCTTCAAACTCATTCCTCCATTGTCTTTTACAGTTGGCTGAACACCACTAAATGTGTAAAGAAATAAAACTATTTTATCATATGACTATTTTTGGTAATCTTATAAATGTAGCTTACATTAAAACAGCTCTACATTAGTCTTTAATACATCAGACATAGACAAAGGTCCTCCTCGTGAATACATAAATAAATTTGGATGTTATACAAAATGTTGACAATTTTATGAATTATTCATATTCAGTTGCCTATGAAGCACCTGAATGTCATTTAAAAAAAGTTAACTGTATCTCTTTAAGTTGATACATGTTTAAAAACATCTTTATAACTTCAAATTTTCTTTTTAATATCTTACTGTAACATGACAATCTGTTATAACAAACAATAAGCCATCATTCAGTTTGATATTAATTTGTTTGGTATATATTGATCCACATAACAGTAGGTTGTCTCCTTTCATCTTGATTACTCTGTCCCTTAATGCTGGGAGACACTACATCTCTTCAATCGCCTTTACCTAACTTCTAATTGACAAAAACGATTAACATACCTTGCCATTACTTTGTAACACAGTGGTCCTTGTTCTCCATTGCCTCTCCCGACTTATAATATCTTTAGTGAGATCCACATCATAGTCTAGAATTGCTCTAAGATCTGAACCAACAACTCCCAAGGTGTCTGCATAGTCATTACTCTTAATTGTTGTCCTTTTCTTGGCTAAACGTTTCGCCTTAATAGCTGCAATCTTTTCCACTGACATGGCCTCAGACAGAGACCTGAAATTTTTAGTTTGTATGAAATAAATTGATACAGATATTATTAATATTTACAAATATCAAACCTGTCAATGTAATAATTTAATAACAATATGGTGCTAATAGAACACTGCTTGAAAAATCACTGTCTAGTGTGACAGTATACTTAAGTTATACACTCTTCAATAATCAATTTAAAAAAATCTATATTTTATAAACATTTGTGGCTTAATTTCAACCACCAGTATCTAGTATTCAAAATTAGTCAATCAAAAGAATAGGACAAGTAAATGATTTAATACAAAATTAGAGAGAGGAATTTATCTATTTTTAATATAGAAGTAGAAAAACTACTGCCATAACTATAAAAGTTAGTAGACATCTGCTAAGAACAGATTTTTAGATATGGGCAAAGTAAGATCTGCATTGCACACTGATTGCAAGTCTAAGCTGAAGAAGTCATGGGAAACATACAGTATACTATAAAAACATACTTAATATTATCAACAGTGACAGATGCCTCTTTAGGTGCATCAAGACGAGCTGCCAGCTGTTCTCGCACTTTCTGTACATGTGTCTCCTCAATGCGAGGCTTCTTGGCTGCTGATTCACCTCCATCATTATCATGTGAACGTTTAACCTTAAAAATTAATTAAATTAATTTTTTAACAGCTGAGCATGAAATGCTTTATAATTATGTACAATAATAATTTTATAGACATATATATGTACTTGTCACTTGAATTTGAGGATTTTGTTTAAGAGCACACTCTTAAACCTACTCAATATTAAAAATTTCTATGTAAAGTTTATAAATATGTGAATTTGAATCAAAATATTAGGTAATTTTTATTGTGTTCCTCAGCTACTCAAAGCATTTAGGAGACTTTGTTTTAGACTTTAACAAAAAATGTGTCTCCATGGGGGAAAGTAGTGGGAGAGGGTTCATTTGACCCCACTTAACCTCGCACCTCTCTCCCTAAATTCAGCAGACTCGCTTTAAGACTTTAACAATATATACTTACAAACTAACACATTGTGTGTGTATGCATTTAATAATATACTATACTAACATAGATAATAAGTAATTTTTGTTCACATTCTGTATAGAGTAATATTGAGTTGGTTTACAGGTTTTAAACTTAGTTTATGGACAGTTGCTTATGTTTGTCAATTTAAATATATAAATTATACATCAATACTATAACATCTATGTTGTATAAATGTTAATAAAGATAAAAGATGTGTTAATATATACCTGTGTTGGTATTTCCAAGGGTGCACTTTTATCTATTGATGCACAAGCAGCAGTTTCACCATTTAAATAAGCCAGCAGCTCTTTGCGGTCAGGACGACAAACAGGTGGGATATTCGCAGCCTGTAAGAATGGTTACATAGTTATACTAATGAAACCATACTGAAAGACGTATGTCAAAAAATACTCACAGCTGCTTGTTTAACATACACTGGATGTGTAAGTTGTATGTTTTTAAGAATGAACAGTAAACATTCTAGTGTGTAATATTCCTTATCGCCTCCTTCTTTACCAGATCTAAGGCAAAATAAAAATATTGTCACTTTCATTAATTGTTTAACATTTTATAAACATCAGAATGGTTTACTTACCCCCATATGAGATAGTTTGTTTTAACATTTTTGGGCCACGAAAACTCTCCAAAAATAATTTGGTTGTCACGTTCAATAATTTCTTTTTTATTTACATGATATTGTCGAAGTAAACTCAGAGGGTCCGCCATGATTACGTCTGGTTATTCACTATAACAACAATTCAAGCACGTTTAGATAAGAATAATCCTATAACGATCACTTTCTTTTAATACACAAACTGCATTGTATAGTAGGTAAAATAAAACAACAGTAGTTTAAAATTTTATGCATTTCTATCAATTCTAACACCGTGTCAAACACAGAAACCATAGAACGTAGATAATTATAAAATATACCATAGACTTCATTTCTATTTTTTTAACTATTTTGCCGCTTCAGATACACATATATTTCGGCAATGAATTTGGTACTCTATTATTGATATTATTTTATTATAGATTATAACATTATATTTTAAACAAAAACTAATATTTAACCTAAGCCTTATTTAGCCAACCAGCCGGAAATCTCAATTTAAAATTTGCATATCTTTATAAATCGATAACTATTTCAAATTTTAGTTATAAACTTAATTTGCTTTTTCTATTCCCGTATAATTCAAACGAGTTTTTAATATTTAATGAACATTTAATCGTCTTTAAACAATTAAAAGAAAAACATTATTACTAGCATTTTGTTTACTACGCCTACTACTACACAAAACTACAAACTACAAACATACGTTTGACAGATTAGAAATAAAATATGGTGTCGAATATGGCTGCCGGTCGATTCTTATTTTAGACTATTATAAATTAAAAAAACTTTCAATAAGTTTCTGAAACCTCAAGATTGTGTGAATATGATAGTTAATTAAGATAAATGTAATTATGACTTCAACTCCAAAGGCAGAGAAATGTGCGCAAGGTAAGTAACTATGCGTTGTTAACATTCCATTTCTCTGTATACTTTTAATAATAATCTACGTTTAATGACAGTAAAAATAGATACTAATGTGTATTTTTTTTGTACCAAACTTAGATATCTGTCTTTTCTTTAATACCAGTTCTAGGAATCTGAATAACTACTCGCAACATATTATTTTTAAAGTACGCATATATAGTCTTTAGATCGCTTCATAATTTTGTATTTAAATGTATATCATGATGATTAACGTCCGTTCTATTTCATAATTCGGCTTTTGGATTGTTTGACACATATTTTTGCCGCTAGTCTACAGATGATAGTAAACAAAGTTTTTTTTAACATGCCAAATTGCTATACCGTTTTCATTTGCGTTAGTTCTGTTGTGAAATATAACTTCTGGTGATGTTTGACCGCAATGATATTAACATACACATTTTTCGTTCACAATAAATTACAAATGGCATTTGAAAAATAGTATACTCCTTAAGAAACGATATAAGGCTCGTGATATGAAAAAATGGGTAGTGAAATCGAACATGTCAGATGTTACCCGTTCCAGTGTTAGGCTTACCACTGAGCAACTCCAGTCGTACGTCGAAGCTGACACATACAATTTCTTTAGTTTAATATCATTAAGGTACCGTACCTCCAAAGAAAAAAAGGAACCCTATAGAATTACTGCGTTGTCCACCTGTCTGCCTGTCCATCTGTCAATTAGAAAAAGGGTCTTGCCCTTTTTCTAAGGAATGTGTGGAGCTATAAAAGTTAAAATTAGTACCACCCACTGAGCTTTATGATTCCCTGAAGCTGTGTTAAAATCAACCCTCTAAGTATACGCAATCAAAAGATATGGCCATTAATCTCACAGTTCCCATACACTCTAAAAAGTTAATCAAAACCTACTTATTGTTAACCTGGAGTTATTAAATTTCTCATTAATTTATAACAATGTAGTACACTCTTGCGACATAAAACACTGCTCTGTAAAAATAGCTAAGACGAGAATAATCTTTGGTGGCGGATTCGGTGGTGTAGCTTTCGAGTTGCAGCATTACACCGATTTTCCCTCGTATTCATTCGCGGATTGAAGCAAGGTAGTTTAGTTTCTCATGCATAGCTTAAGTACTCAACCGCTGTTTACGGAAAGCAAATTAAAATCGGTCAGTGCTTCTGATTATGCAGATTTTCGGCATCGCTTTAAGAAGCGCCGACTGTAATATGAAAAATACGATTTGCCATCATTAATCATCCGCGGTGCTCACTGACTTAAGTCGTGTTTAATGAAGACAAACGACTTCGCATCTTGATTGCTGCTGTTGCGACACGATATCGTTACGACTTTATGTATAGTCGCCCATGAAATTGGTTTGCTGCTCTAAGGTCGAATGTCGTTTGCACGTCAATTAGTTACAAGGCTTATTTTTGCTTGTTACGCATTACGTTAATTTATAACAATAACCCTTAACAAAATTTTCTTTAAATAGGAACTGTTATCCAAAATGGTAAAGGAGTTTCTTGGTCGAGTATACAACGATTGATATATTTCGCCGAACAAAATGAATTTCGTACAATGACCTCTGTTTACTTGTCTGTCTCGCTCGCACACAAAAATAATGTGCTCTCACTCAAACATGAGCAGACATTGTCGAGCGAGTGCACAGTTTGTAAACCTTTTTCATGTGCGTAAGCGATAATGAAAAGCAGTGAGGGGTCATTGCACATAATTCTTTCTGTTTGACAACTGGAGTTTTGAATGTAATCAACTTAATGTTAATGTAGATAGAATTACAGATTTCTTGGTAAAGAAATATTTTTTAATAATAAAGTAAAAAGTAAAAACTATAACACACTTTAAGTTATATTGAAGAGCACTTACAATGCTTATTACAAATGAATTTATGTCTTTCCCATTAACAGTAGCTATACTTATGTCATTTAAATGGAATTATGAATTTTAAATGACTTGACATGTTATAAATTTATAATTATAATCTATACTAACTTAATTTGATCTTAATATTTCATTTTATATTCATTACAATTCTTTTTATATTAAAATGATTAACATGATATAAATTAGTGTTGTTGATGATATTGGGTAAATGAGGGCTTGTAAGGTCTTCTTGTAAACGTGCATTTTCTGTAACACACTTATTGACTTAGAGCCCTAGAAGTATACATGAGCCAGATACATGACTGGCCCTTATTTATATAACCACAGCAGAAGTTTTGTAATATTTATTAATTAATGGCTGAAAAACAATTACTGTTTATTAAACATGTTCAAAGATATTTAGTTTTTGTACCTTTTCCTCTTTTTAAGGTTTTTTATTTGCAATTAACGTCATATTTTTTTGTTGCTCAAAATATTAATTGCTGACTATTAATTGGTTATTTTTTTTAATCAAATATCAGTAAATTAAGGTTGACGACATAGTGATAATTCTGTCTAGATATCTTTGTTTTATTGTAACATTTCTTCTAAGTTCTAGACCGGAAACAAAAGGAAATACAAATTTGCCATCCGAAGCCGAGTCGAGTAAATGTTTCAATGAATATTATCAAAAGTAGGTTTTTCACATGTGTTACTTACCAATTCTTCATCGTTCAACGTTTCCGCTTTTACTAAAATACCTTGCAATTCCTCTGCATAATGTAGTTTTAATATAGCCTTTAATTTTTTTTTTTTTTCATTTAATCAGCTAAAATGTATGACTTTATATTTTTAGAACAATGTTGTGCATGCCAGTAAGTTAGGGTCGTATAATGACACGATTCAACTTTTTTTTTGTATACATACTTATAACAAATATGTACTCTAGTTGGTAAGCCTTAAAGAAAAAGAAAATAAAGACAATATTAAAAAATAGGTCTCATTGCAATGTTCTCAAATATATTGCCAAAAAAAATCTAATTTCCTTAGAAATTAACATTTTTATAGCACAAAAAAATCCTTGATTTAAAGATTAATATTCACTCCAAAACATTCGAAATTGTCATGACGTCACTTTATGTTAACAGTGAGTTGCATTAAGCGTCACATCGGCGTTTTCGCTGCGACCGTAACGATCGCAGTCGTCAAATGTCGATTATTTGAATGAGCACTTTCAAATGTTGCGATCGCTTATTGGAACGCACTTATAATACTGAATGTATCAGTCCATATTTTACTGATGTAGTAAAATAGATATTTGGAAATAAAAACTACAGAGATCATCAGTATACTGTTTTAGTCAGGAAATCCTTCGTCTGTGATAAGTGACTGATTATTTTTTATCTTAAATCTTATCGGCAATATCAATCATAAGATGGTAATTACCCATCAATTTAATTCAAAACTTATGAAAAACAAAATGGATTAATTGATATCATATCTATATCAACATTAAAACATCTATAAACTTTTAATACTTCTACATAAATCAATTTAGCCAAAACATACTTGGATTCTTTAATAAGTAATTATATTAATCCGAAATTACCAAACCAAATTTTATTTGTTTTTTCTCTATGGAAAAATTATAAAAACTAGCATTACATTTTTTTTTGTTAATTATTCAATTAGAGACTTACAAAAATAACGACCCAATATTCTGCACCTTATTGGTCCTCAGTAAAAATTAATAAGAGGAAATGCCACGCTTGCAGTTATTTTGCTCCGCTTCCGAATTGGGCTGGTGAGTCCTATTTTAAGTACTGGTCAGTGGGCATATCTTTTATTCTAGTTAGTCTTCGAAATTCAAATTACATCCATATAAAATAGATGCGTTATCGTCTTTTATTTTTAAATATAGAATATATTAATAATAGTTCTTAACAAATGCAGTTGGCTAATTTAAATACTGGCCAGTGACGTGAATAATACTTTTTTATTTTCTTAGCATTCTATATTCAAATTAATATAATATTAACAAAATTAAATGTGAATTTTTGGCATGTAATGATCGCTTTGTTTTAGATGCATTTAAAACTAAAATTTCCCTATATTTTAAATGTTAATTGTGCTTTTAGCTGTCTTCTTCCTTATAAGATAACCTTATTAATTGCATAACTTTAAGATTTATTTAGTATTCGTTGAACTACAAAGTTTTTTATTGACATTGATTGTCGTACGAGGCAATTAAAACAAGATATATATAGAAAAACCAGTTTTTGCGACTTTGGCCTTGAATATACCGAGGCGTAGTTGTATGAGACATGATTGAACGTATCGTAAAAAGTTTATATCCGGCAAAACAGTATAATTGTGTAATAAGTGGAATTAAAAAAGAAAAGTCGTTTTGTATTTTTATAATAAATTAATTTCTATAATACCCCTATCTAAGTGTTTCATCAAGGAGGTCATTTTTATGGATATAAAATGTTGGAACAAATGCAGACAAAAAAAAAAACAAATCATGAATGCACGAGGCCTGTCGACGAAGTTAAAACTATAAAAAAACAAGCGCGTAACCACGTCAATGACTTAAATGAATTTATTTTCGTCCAAACCTTCCTACAGAAGTTTTCACTGCAAAAAAATTCTGGTTATTTGTTGCATAATGTGCATAGGATGCAAAACGCTCGGTGTGTGGCCTCAGTTATATATTCATCGTCTAGTTCTATAGATCGCAAACAGTTCCCCATGAGTCTATTTTTTGGACACCATTTGTAGTTATAGTGTCATTCTTATAGTAGTGATAATATTTCAAAGACAGGTATTAAAAATTATAGAGGTATTAAGGATTATTAAAATTATTGAAAGTTATTAATAATTACACAATAGGCATCGCCATTAACGCCAAACTAAACAATTCAGGCATGCGAAATATGGCAAATATTCTTAAACTATACAGAACTAAATTTCATATTTTATAGCTTTGACATTAATAAAAGTATTTGATATTATTATTTCTTAAATAATCAAAACAAAGCGGCCTTCGGCTTCAATATCTTTATATATTTTTATGAAATAAAGTATTTTTTTAAATTAAAGAATACCGTCTTCAAAACAACCAAGGAACTAAACAGCAAAAAATAATTAGTACTTTTTACTCCTATTCGTGCGTTGAAGTCGGTACCAAGCCAAAAAGTTTCCCCGCTAAACCGATGCAGATGGTCTATACAACTAAAAGAGAATCATCAAAATCGGTTCATAAATGGCGGAGTGATCGCGTAACATACGAAAAATCATATACACTCGAATTGAGAATCTACTCCCTTTTTTGAAGTTGGTTAAAAAGAAAGAATCAATTTCAGTTAAATATTTTATGTTAGGGGCAAACGGGCAGTCTAGGCGGTGTACCTTATAGTAATCCTGCGAATACACAATTTTCATCCGTTGTCTCATATTGATGTTATTTAATTACGTTAGATAAATTTTGTCCCTTATTTAGATATCGATTAAATGTCAATTCGTCACTACGCCATTTTTATACTAAAAATTCAACTGTTTTTCCATTTATCAAAACAAAATGTAACCACCAGAACTGTAATCAAAATACCGAAGCCCAATACATATTTTAGTACCAAATAATGACTGACTCGAACAAATAACAGTCACAATAATCCAGATACGTCAAACATATTTTGTTTCGCCGTTATTTTAGATGGTTTTGTAGATAAACTCCATTCGACCACGCCAACATTGTAATCAGAAACTTTTATAATACACTTGAGTAATATTAAAGTGCTTTTCTACAATGTATGTATATTTTTTGTACTACTACAACATAATTTTGTACTATAGAGCAGGGCTTCTTAAACTATGGGTCGCGACCCCCAGGGGGGTCGCGAGACTACTGAAAGGGGGTCGCAAAGATCTGATACTTTTCAATCATTATAAAAAGAAGAAAGAGAGTCAAGAGTATCCGATTTAAGTACATTATCAAAAGTACTAGACTGATTGCTGAAATGTTGATTTAATATATTGTGCATATTTAAAATATTGTGCATATACAGTTGCAACTTAATCTGTTTGAGACAAGTATTTTAAAACCTAACCCACTCAAACGAGACAAGTAAAAAGGCCGTTAATACAAAAAGAGCGATTAGTTTAACGTTTACTGTGTTGTATTTTTTTGTCATCCGAAGCTGCCGAGCTCACGCAATGTGAAGCGACAGCGAACTCTGCTCATGTTAATGAGGCGCGCAGAAAATCGTTATTTATAAGAAGCTATAAGATGTAGTGGCTGTTAACAAAAGCTATTCATGTTTGCAGGGTTCCGTAGCACCACAAGGAACCCTTATAGTTTCGCTCAGTTCGTCCGCCTTAACTAACTTTTCCAATTATGAAAATAAATGCACGACATTGTACAGGTATGTGTAGCGTAGAGATTTTATTTTTGGCATCTTAAAACATACTAATTTTACATTTAAGGGGTGGCTCCCGAACATGTGAAGTCGAGCTGAATTTTTTTTTTACATTCATACCCATCGTGTGGGGTATCATTGGATAGACCTATTAAAATAAAGGAGAAATTTTTTACATAGATTTTTTGTTATGGATACCATTTTTAAGTTACAGGTACCAGTTGGTACCCTCCCTGAAATTTCCAAATTATTAGATTTAGAAACTGGAAATATCCATGTTGATGCTAAAAACTCATTGGAAAATTATTTTTCGCGAAATCGTACAACAATTTTTAAAATTATTTCACAAATACCATTTTCGCGATTGAGATTCGGATCCCTTCCATATAAGCGTGTCTTGTCATGCTCTTGCCCATTTTTATTATGAAACATTCCTCTTGTAGTTAAAATTAATCATTCAAAAAGTTTGTGTAAATACAATAAAGATGTTTAACAACAAAGGCGTGATTAAGGTTGTAAGAGTTACTGTAATTATTAGAATTCTAAAAAACTTAATTAAATTTTGAATAAATTAGTAGCAAAAACTTAAAAAAACGATTAAAAAAGTATTAAGATGAAAAAACTGAGACAAACTGGAAATTAGAAACGTACGTATAAAGGTCACTATGTGCTTTATTTTAGTAAAAGGAGAGTCAAAGAAGGGTACTTCTGATATATGAAAATCTGTGTCAATTATCAATTTCAGTATAATAAAATATGAAAGACCCGTAACGTATTCGAAACTCCTATTTCTAAAAACAACGAAGGGTCACAATTTGATTAGATTCGTTAATCTGATTCTCTTGCTGAAATCGAAATGTCCTTTCGCCGGTTCCGTAGCATAATATACTAGAGTAGAGTCCCCGTTGCAGAGCTGCTGCGGCGCGTGGTGCTGCTGAGTGGGTCGGGGCTGAGCTCGTGGGCGCTGCAGCGCGACCCGCTCACCATCAAGAGAAAGGTACGAGCGTAATGTTCCCCGCACACTGAATGTTTTGCTTCACTACCGGCAACTTAGCAATCAATTCTTTGTACATGTTTTTAAATCTACTTTGCACAGTTGGTTCATTATTTACCACTATGTCCAGTCCTAACGACATGATATCACGTAGTAGGCTCAATTCTTGCACGGCTCGCTGGATTGGCATAAATATAAAAGAGATGTGAAAACCTGTCTTCTTCTTTCCGAGTCGAGCAAACCATTTGCCGCGGCTCAAGACTCGACCACGCCGACAGCATCGTCTGTAGCCCGCATCAGATCTTCAAAAAAGTAGAAATCTCTAAAATATACGAGGGGATCGCTTTTACTCCAAAATCATGCTGGATGAGAGGTGTATATGTGTATTTTTGTCATTACATTCTTTCATCTTTACTATTCCCTATAGATGTTTACTGTTTTTTTAAATCGTTTCCTTATTTTCAATAAGATATAATTTCAATTTTAATTAAATAAATGGAAATGTAGGCTAGTACTTTCATATACATAGTTGATCCATAAAAGTAGTTTCAATACGGATTAACGTCGGTCATTCATATGTGCAACTTTATACCGACCCTAAAACCTACTGCTACAAATTCCCGTCATTAAAACCGGCCGCTTCAATACACATTTGTGTTACGTTAGCGGCTCTCCAATACAGCGATCTGTATATATCTATTCAGCGTGTATACCTTCAAATATTATTTTAATGTTAAGTCCGTTTTACTTTCCTTTATTTAATGTATTTGCTTTTTCAGTTACGTTCGCACATAATTTTGCCATGAGGCGCCTTTAATTGTCTGTTATGCTTAGATTTTTATGTCCTTGTGAACATCTTTCAAGTATTTTCGTTCTGTCCCATCCAACACAAAAGTATCACCAAGAAAAGGCAAAGTGCCTATAGTTCGGAGGTACTTAAGCTTTTTTAAACAATATAAATTTAGATATGAAATGTATAGGTAACCAAGTAATTAGCAACTGAAACGATAGAATAACCGCTCAAAATCATTGCTGCAATATTGGAATTTTACGAGCGCAATCTTTAGCGCGTAAAGGTAAAATGTAGAGTCTGCGAACTTTTGATGAACCTCTAATAAATCGATGTCCGACGCTTACATTTTTATATCATTTAATAGTTGGCGCTCAAGCGGCCCTCGTAGCCTATTGAATTGCGCGTCGCCAACTTCCCTTTCAGGAGAGCTTTAACAACTGGAGGTGCTCTTGGAAGCGGTTTGCCGGCACCGGTACGACTTAGGAATCTCAAGGAGCATACACATCTATGAAAGGCTTATGATAGTTTAAGTAGTTGTCTATGGACGTCGGAAGTAGTAGCCCCGCGTCATACTGCTATATAAGTAAAATGCGGATAAGGTGGCGGAGCAGACGGGCTGCCACGGCGACCTGGTGGAGGACGACCTGGCGCCGTGCTTGCGCGATAAGCCGCTGGGCGAGCTGCTCGCGGTTCGGCTCGAGCCGCCGCGCTTCCTGCCCGGCTTCGCGCCCTTCGTCGACGGCACCGTCATCGTGACGCCCTCCGCTGTAAGTTTTTTATACCACCTAACACGTTAAAAATATTCATTTCGGACACGCGAATACTTGTTTCAACAGTTACTTTCTCCTGTGTGCAAGCGTTCTCTTCTAACTCAACTGCAGTAACTAACTTAACGCCAAGGGCGTCGTCAAGATCGAGAGGGGAGGGGAGAGGCTAAGGCCCCCTCTAGAAATTCCAAAAATGTAGCCAAATCCAAAACAAAATCCTTAGTCTGATGACATGACTGATAAAGCAAATCTCGCAAGTAGAAACTGCATTTCGTTTGCGCTCTAGTCTAAGCTATATTTAAAATTCATACTTTTCCATCCTCTATTTTGGGTTGCCCCCCTGCCTCCTCCCTGGGCCATTGGCTGGCGTTGTTCTTACTTAACACGCTTTATATAATGTACGAAATTATATAAAAAGCGTTCACTTATGAGTATGTACAATGTGTTTTCTTTAATTCATATGAATATTGTTACTTTTTCATTTCTCCTAAAAATCTTAAGAATAAAGTAAACATACTTTATTACGAGGTAATTAGTTTTTAAAGAAAAAGCGTCAAAGCGGCAGAAGTTACCGATATTTTCAGGGTCTTTAACGAGTCATTAGGAATTCAATACAATTAAGTAGCTCCCGATGCCCGCGGGACCCTCTGCCGACTGAACCACTTACATATTTAATACGGCGGAACTAATTGACGATTTGTTGTATCAGCTTTGATAAAATACTTGTAATAGCGAAATATACTAAAAAGTATTTTATCAAAGACAGGAAGGGGCAGTACCAAAAAACGAGATGGATTATATTTTAACACAAAAACGTCCAAAGTATCTAAGTTTTAAACATTATTTATTTGTGTAGATTTATTAGAATATAATCGTATGTACACGTCATTATATAATTACTTAGGGTCTGAGCTTTTAATTTTGACATGTGACAACACAAATCTTTTGACCCCCTTGCCTGTTGTCACACAATGATACATTTCGATGACCCCGCCCTTTAAAAGTGGTTTTATTTTTTAAGAATATTCATAAATAACGCATCTGCGAAGCTTTTGGCAGTGCAATTGTCAATAGACTTGTTGATAAATAATCACTCAAGTGAATCCATTGCCCGTTTGCCCGCTATTCTTTAAAAAAGTATGGGCAAAAAATATAAGCTCAATATTTACGTTTGAAAAACCCACTACAATATCGTTTTAAATGAGATGTAAGACAATAAATACCTAATCACTGTTCGAGCGTACCTCACATGGTTCTTTAATGATGCAATGACTGGCCCGTTTTGAACCGAACACAAATAAAACCAATGAACAAAACGAATTGTGTTTTTTAGGAGGTGTACGAAAAGAAAATTTTTTATTACAGTTTTTAGTTAGCTATGTTACAAATAATAAATAAATAAAATTTATGGGTCTACTTGTAACGTCGGAGTATATTTATTTTAGTCTGTACCTATAAATTGATTATATATATAATTAACCAGTTATCAGTTTGTCGTGGTTAATATTGGAAACGGTTGAGCGAATTTTGACGTAGCTGTGAATGTATATTTGCTATTAAATGAAAATTATAATAAATGTGCTTGTTTCGATTAAACTGATTTTTTTTTAACACTAAATATCTGTTTATTTGACTGTTATATTTTTTTACCTATTATGCTTTAGCTATAATAATGACTATAAGTAAATTGCTGATCGCTGGCGGATAGATTTTAAATCTTAGTTAAGGGAACTATTTTACATAATAAATCAACCATTGTTCGGTTCATAGTTGTTGACGGATCTGGGTCATTTATAAATTCTTAGTTTGTAAACTTTACTTCATTAGTACAATACTATTATATTCACTCGAGGATCTATGCAGTTACATAGTTAAATAGGTTTACAAAATCTGATTTTTACAATTTTTTTTTTTTATCAAGAAACGGCCCACAGGCGTAGTCTGCGAGTTAAACAATGGTATTTCCATGTTTTTGATACTGTTAAAACGTAATTTTGAGAGAGCTATAATAAAATTAATTTGGACATCATATGGCGTCCTTTGGCCGCACGTGTAGGACGTCTTACGATTCCAGAATATATAATAACCCACAACCTATGTATGTTAAATAAACCGGTACAGTTATATTCACAAAGGAGCGCAAAGAAGTAAAAACAATTTTCTGTAAGTTATTTTTATGTAAAAGTTATTGCATTTACTTATTATATGTATAGTGAAAATAGAATATCTTTTATTCTACAAAAAATACTATAAATAAAATAAAATAAACTAAAACCAAAGAGTTTTTTACATTATAAAAATTACTAAATATCCCACATATATATGTATATAAAAAATATAATTACATGTTTAAGTTATAGCACTTAATTCACTGAACTTAAACATGTAATTATATTTTTAAATACATATATTTGTGGGAGATATTTGGATATTTTTATGGTGTTAAAAACTTATTTGGTATAGGTGTAAAATTAAAAGAATGTTTAAAAAAATGTGATAGATTGATTGTAAAAAGGCTAAAGAATTTAAGAAGAAAGGGATAGGAAATAAATTGGTGGTTTTGGTATATATATATACCAAATGCCTCAGAACTTACGAGTGGGCGGAAACTTAAACAGTGACTCATTCAACAATGCTTCTACTATATCCACGACCTATTTAAATAAATAAATATAATACGTTGACATCCTATTCCAAATAATTTATATAAAATTTCACCGTTTATAACTTGTCATTGTTATATGTAATATTGATTATTTGGCATTACTTGTAAAATTGACATTTTTTATACACACCACATTATTGATAATATTAACTACTTGACATGATTTGCAAATATGATATTATTAGAATAACTTTGACATTTGAAAATCGTAATTTTTTTATTCAAATTTTTTTATCCTACTAATTAATCTCAACTTATTATTATTTTTTTATTTTCTTAACAATTTCCGACTCTAAATTGTTATAAAATTATATTATAATAAATTATTATGTAAACACGATAAAATAATCGATATAAAATTTATCTATTATAATTGCTACGCCCTAACGGGGGCATCACGTTCCATGTATATATTATTAACATGTGCAATTGAATGAATGAATATGATAAATAAATGAAAGAGCTGTTTTAAGGTATATTGGCGAGAGACAAACATTTTGTGACATCCGCTGGAGACGAGACATACATATGTTGTACATATCGCACTCTCAGTCGTAAAGAGTCCTAACTCAAAAAAACTGATTTTTGGGAAATCGCTATAACGTTTTGTCATTTACGACTTATTACCCATATAATTCGATTAAAATCGCATTATAGTAACAAATTATGTATTTTAATAATAGTAAATGGTATTTTATATATTTTATTACTGGTTTGTCGTTTTAACTAGAATAAGTTTTTTTTGTTAAAAAGACAAAAGTAGCTCTATCTAAGTATTAGATAGATATTTAAATAAATCTTAGAATAGCTGATAGAGGACGTTGAAACGATGCTGCCTGTATCATTAACTCACTTTAGACCTAAAACGTAATCGGTTAATTTATGATTATGCGTGCGAATTATGTTATCAAAACTAATATGGGGATATGACTGCCGCTATTTGCTACCATAAGAGATGATTGTATAGTTACAGTGAATTGGGCAGACTAAGACGTTTTGTAGCGTCTATATATATCTTTTTGAAATAATTATTAAATAATTTGGTGATAAAATTTACAATTTAAAAGCAATGTTGACGAGGATTTCTCGCGCTCACAACTAACTCAGTCGTTTATTGTGACGTTGGTGGAATTCGTAAGAACCGTGACATATATATCATAAATAATTTATCATTGAATTTGAATGTGTGTGAACTTTTTAATATTAGTTTTAAAATGTTACAATATTCAATAAATATTATTTTTCTTAAGAACAAATGATTAATGTTCTGTTGTGTATTTTAATATGGACCCACGACCGAAACAAAATGATTTTTTTACTTGAATTTAATTAAAACAAAAAATGTTGATGTACATAATTAAAAGAAAAAGCTTTTGTTTTAATACACGCATGTACGCGCATTAGAATTTTATGGAGCATGTCATGGTAGTATGCTCACGGAATAATAAGCGGTACGTAATTAGACCTGACACACAAGCATTTTATAGCGACAGTCATTTTTCGGACAGTGGGTCATCGGAGTGCTTATTACTTTATGGAATCTATTAACACGTTTCGTTTAACGTGACTTTACTTGCGGATGACCCCTAATCTTTCCTTAAAGTTTCAAGATGATTTATGATGGTCAAAAGGTCAAATATGTTTAAGAAATAAATATTTTAAGGATATATTCTACCATTTATTTAAACCTCCTATTGTAAATTAATTTTTAAGGATAATATAAACCAAAAAAAAAAAGTTATGCATAACTAGCTGTGCCGGCGAATTCGTTCGCGTAAAATGAAATTAAAAAAAATAGATTCAATTTTAGCGTAATGGTAAATGGGTTATCTAACAGTGAAAGAATGTTTCAAATCGAACCCGTAATTTCTGAGATTAACGCATTCAAGCAAACAGTCAAACTCTTCAGTTTTATATATGTGTAGTTTACATAACCACTTGTATCTTTTAATTGTTTAACCTACCATGCGCAAATAAAATCTTTGGATATTCTTTTTAATACAGAACTTCTTTTATAACCAGCAAATCAAATGGTCCCGGCCCAAAACTTGGCTGTGAGGACGGTATTCTCTGTAGCCACTCGTTTCCCTTTAAACTTAAATACCTTTGGAGTCCACAAACGTCCACTCCTATTACTTTAGTCATCATCATCATTTTCAGTCCTTGATAACCCACTTCTGGGCATAGGCCTTCCTTCGTTTGTGTCACGCTCTCCTATCCCTTGCCAATCTCATCCAGCCACCTTCTGCCACTCTCCTTACACCATCTTTTACTTTAGTACTTAGTAGCAATATATGCTTCTTATTTCTCGGGAAAATCCTATCGAAATGGAATAGGTCTCTTCAAATGTTATTTCGAATAATCAAAAAGGTATCTAGATCGATAGATAAGGGTCTAAAAACTCTTGTTCAAGAGCTAGTATTATACAATAAATATTTTGGCCTTAAAATAATCAGTTCCCAAGGTGTTACATTACCGATTATTAAAGTGTATTAAATAGTGAATTAAATCTTGTCAATTTTTTTAAATCTTTTGTAATTCATATTTGAGCTTTTGCTTTGTAGAATATTAAGTCGAAACGTCTGTAGAGTGTGTATCTACCTTAAGTTTTCGTAAATTTCGGGACTACTAACGAAAATATAGGTTTTGACGACGTCTCTTTATGAATAAATAGCTCAACGGTGGAAATTAAAATCAACTACAATACGATTTAGGGACTTTGAAGAACAGAGGATGCTCGATTGCATTTGAGATCCTTCTGGTCGTAACATGGACGTGCCTAATCGTAAGGTAAAGGTCACCAAACTCGGAATCTCGAAAACCGCAGGACGTAAAATAATGAAACTTGCCTAATGCCGATAGGACCAGATTAAGGTCTAAGGGCTCTCACTATTTTATTTTACGCGGAGGAAGTCGTGGGAAACAGCTAGTCACTTATAATTGGATGAACTTCAAAATAACAAAGAGAATTGATAGGAAGAGACGCATTAACGGTGTTACACGGAATCTATAATGATCCAGCCACATCTGGTGTACTCTGGGTCGGTAAATTCGGGACTGGTAACGACCATTAAAGTTTTGATGACGTCTCTTTGTGATTAGACCCTCATCATGAAAGGTGGAAGTGGTTGGTTGAAATTGGTAAGAGGAATTCCCCTTCGAAGTTGAAGAGGTTGATCGTGTTAAAAATAAGGATTTGTACGATTATTTGGAAGGTCCGTATTGCGCCACCATCCTGGTAAAGGCTAATGGCCTATCTCACAAATTATTACAAAAATTACAATCTCTTCACGAAATTTTTAAATTTTGAAAACATTATAAGTACTTTAAAATGTTGGTATATTGCTGGAGCCAGATTCAAGATAGCTCAAAGTGTTTGTACATTTTTTTCCTTGAAGACTACAAAGTTCTACAAAACTTTGCTCAGCTACACAAAGTCCCCGGCCAAACTACATGATCATTCAAATGAACCTATCTTTGGCTTCAGCATAAATCAACAGTTTGCTATGTTTACATAAAATACTTTTATTGTATCTGCAAAATTAAAGTGATGTAATTCAAAATGTGAAATTGAACGCAACGTCTGTGTTCTGAAATCATATACCGAAATAATTTTGGTGTGTTTTAGGTTTCAACATCGATTTAGTGAAACTTGGTCCGAAAAAATATGTAGTCACCAAACAGGCGATGAACCGCCTGCTCTTTCCGCACAAACACGCAGTGTGCAAGATTAATTGAATTGAATTGATTGAAATAAACAATTTATTATTATTATTAATTTTAATGATACAAACAATGAATGAAATGAAATATAGTATATAACTGCATTGGCCTCACCGGGGCTGTCGGGCACGGTGTCGAAGTGGCAGTTGAGCAGCAGGGCCGTGCGCGCGCGCCCTCCCGCCCCGCGCACGCGCACCACCACGCTCTGCACCTCGCGGTACACGTTGCTCATGCCTGCGAAGCGCGAGCGCAGTCAGTAGACAATAAGAGGTTCTTACGATCCTATACAGGGTATTAAAGACAACTTTGTGATAAGGCTACATTTAATGTCCTAAATAAAATCAGAAATCGTTCATCTCGGAAATGAGAGGTTACAGATATTGCCATCCGCATCCCATTATTGAGTGCGCAAGGTATCGTGAACATTGGGAACCAAGCGTCAACAAAATGATGACGCGCAAAACAAGTCAACGACCCGCGCCGCTCTGCCCCCGTTATGTACTTTTAAGTTTTATTTACATTGCGGTGTGACGTAAAAATATTGAAGAAATTTGTTTCTGATTTAAAATCGCATCGACACAGATAGTAATAATGGTATTATAAAGTATTCATTTTTGAAAGATGGTAAAAAAAATGTACATTTCAAGAAAAACCCGACGAAAAATTTTACCACTGGGGAGTCTAGTATCTTGTACGAGATCTTTTACACCCTGTATATTTAAATAAAATATCCAATGTAATTGATTAATTTAAAGTACATGTTAAAAACAATTTTATCTGCAAGGTGTATTATACAGTCGAAGGCTGTATTAAAGATAAAACTGCTTGGAATTGAGTCGTTCCAACTTTGTACTTTCTAGTTCACATGGAAATGTATTAAACTTTATTTAATTTTTGCATGAACTTTTTCAAAAGAGTGGCTAACGAGTTTCTTTATGATTCTTCTCGTGATTCCAATTTTCCGAATTAGTATTGCAAAGGGAACAAAATGCTATAGGGTAAATCCATGAAATTTAGCTAGAAGCTATATCTTGAAAACTAAAAGAATAGCAAAAATTTCGAAAATTGTAAATTTGTGAAAAAAGAATTCATTGACTTTGTCAAATTAAAAGAAATCTTACGATAAATTACGTGATGGTACGGAAACCTAAGTGCGTGAGTCTGACTCGCGCTTGCCCCGTTTATTCTCTTTTAACCGCAGTTTAACACAATTTAATTCTTCCTGCAGTAAATAAATTAGAACTTTTCGAGTTCCGCACGAGATACCCAAATTTTTAAACAACTATAAAAGTATGAAGTCATCATTATAAAAAGAATTATGTGAGCGTTTTCCTTCCTTATTTTTCACATAAAACGCCGAAACCAAAGTTCAATAACACCGTAGGTACATAGTTACGTCGAAAACACGAACTTTGAACGCAAATATGACTTTCAAGGTATTCAATAGTTTAAAAAAATATACTATATATTTTAAAACATAGTAAGAATTAATAAGCACTATTATATGTTACTTGCGACTCGTTGTGGGGTTTTAATTAAAGGTGTAAAAATGAATAACATTGTAGATTACTTGCAAATGAAATTTTATATTGCAAAATCAAGCATCGGCTTCGCTTAGGTTTTTTATCAATCGGGCACTATATTTTTCATATGAACTGAGGGTACCCTACCTCCTATATAAAATATGGCAGTTGAGCGAGAGATTAACTGGTGAAGGGTATGTTCCGATATGCACTGCCAGCATAGCTCAGTGCTCGCGCTGGTGATAAATGCGTTCCGGTATACGCTGCCAGTGTACACAGTACCCTATTGAAATATATTATGATATATGACATCATAAATAGTGATCATTTTTGTACTGTAAGGCACTGGCGCTTTCGAGCTACAGTGCTGTCAGTACTTCGATTACGTGATTAATCTAAAACAGATGCTCATGTCAAAAATTTAATAGTGAAACTTAACAATTTAACCGTATTATATTATTAAACAATCGTGGGGTGAAAACAAACCATGGATTTGTAAAAGTGAAAATAGAAAAAACTTTTATGATAATATCAGTATACTCTACGCGTTTCGTTTTAAACTGTAACCAGTATAGCAAACGACAAAGGAACACCTTTACAGTATACGCAATTGACGTCTCAGCCAACAGTGCTCGCAGTGTATATCGGAACATACACGAAGCCTCTAATTCGTGCAATTTTTTAGTGGATACCACCAATACTATACGCTTCCTAAATCAAAGACCAAGTATAGAAGAAACTGGGCCAGTGCGAGGCAGACTCGCGAACTAACTGATCCGTCCATCACGTAACAATTAACCAGGCTATTTTACGATTCAGTATTTAGATATTTTTCATACGATTTCTTTTAATTTTGCCAAAGACATGGCAATTTTTTTTTCATGTAACTACGAATTTACTTTTTTCGGATTTTTTCCTACATTTGTACTTCAAAATATGGCTTCTTGCCAGACTTCATGATTATAGGCCAATAAAAAGTACCTTATAGGTTTTAACTCTCTTTTCGAATGTGCTCGTTTGAGCAATGCGACACAAATAGCCATATTATTTGATTTCGCACACTTAGAGGTTTGGTTTTTTTTTCTTTGGAGGTACGAAAACATAAAAATCAATCGTAAACGTCCCTCGCGCCATAATTACCATCAAGGAAAGTTAGCGAGAAGGCCCCGCTCTCGGTGAACACGTCGAAGTCCACGTGGTTGTGGGGAGAGGCCTGCGCCGCGATGCCCTTCACGGCCTCCACCAGCACCTTCACCGCCAGCACCTCGTTCTCGTAGCTCCCAGCCACCTATTCGTGACCACGTGTAAATAGAGAGATAACACAGAGAAGTTGTGTGAGGCAAGAAATTTATTGTTCATCGACAGAACGTGTGAACACACGATACTTATGTATTTGAAAAACACAAATTAAAACATTTTTTTCTGTATCTATGTGTGTTTGTTCCGGGTACTCTCCGAAACGGCTAAACCGATTTCGACGAGCATTTCGAACTTTTCGAGCTGATGTTGCATATTACTCTTTGAAAAATAATTAGGGTTACGCAAAAACACATAAAAACCCTCAAAATTTAACAAAATCTCTGAACTCACGCGGGCGAAGTCGCGAGTTACAGCTAGTATAATATAAGACTTCAAGAAGAGCATACATATAAACACAGAAAAGTTGTGCGAGGCAAAAAGTTCCTTTTTAATCATCATCAGAACATATTTGTGAGTAAGATGTGCCTGTGTGTATAAGACTCTTACGTGTATTTTTACTATGAAAGAAGCAATAAATAAAATTAGGATGTAGGACAATACCCTCGGGCCTATCGACGTGAGATTCACGAGATGCTCGTACGCATTTTCGGCGATAAACCGGTCCGGCGGGGCGTTGCGGTCCAGGGGCTCGGGCAGGCGGAGGTCCACGTAGGACGCCACGAGCAGGGTCAGCGCCGTGCCCACGACTCCGGCCCCCAGCCACCTCAGCGACACCACGCCGTCCTCGTACACATTCTCCTTAACCTCATCTCCCGACTTTTGGTTCTTGTACTGAATGAACGTCATTTTTAGTAACAGACATTTCACTGCAACTTAGGGGTCATCCAGTAATCAGAGAAGCATGTGTCAGCGCACCTCTGGTACCCTATCCAGTGGATTAAGAGGGCCGTGTGCGACACCTCCGTTTGCAAATGTTCCTAGATTATTATTTGCGAAAAGGGCATTGCGTAAAAGAAATTCCCAGCGAGAAAATATAGCATGTCGGTCTGTCGAATGTCCGTTTTTAAATTTGGACAGTCTTTGAATTGGCGCCTACTGTTGTCACATCAGTTATTTATTTATTAAACACATACTTACGTAGCAGTATATGACACGGACATCTATTCCTAAGATAGATAACTTAATGCCTGTATTACAGGTAACGCCTGCAATATACATATATTTTTTTAGAAATATGTAAATACATACATATAGGTTGATTTAATCATGTTGCGAATTTCCGGCTGTGTTTTGGCTGCATGCGCCGTTTTATGTAAGTTTTCTTTAACAATTTATTTTTACCGATTGACTAATATTTGCTAAAACCATAAAAGTGAGGCGTAAGAAAATAGTTTTCTAAAATAAAAAAAGACTAATTTTTTGAGATTGACTAAAAGATATTTGCAAAACATTAATTAATTAGCATGTATAAATATTAAATTTATTAATTTTGCCATTCTTAACAAGCAGGTTGATCATTGATTAATATTTTCAGTCGTAGAAATTTAAATTCATTTCATTTATTTATTTCCTACTAATTCTTTCTTTACAAATCAATCGCATTTAACATTTTTGATTCCTATGTTTCGCTACAACCACAATTTTGTTTTATTATACTCTTTGAATAATTTAAAACATTTGCCCTACTTTTTTTTCAGGCGCATCGCTGCCCGTAGAAGAGTTGCCAGTACTAAAACAATTACCTTCCGAGGTGTTGTTCAGGGAAAATAAGGAACTAGTCCTGGAATGCCTACTTATTAAATAAATTAATACTATTCTTATTACCCCTTTTCACCCAAATCTTAAAACTAAATATTAGGAATGTATCCAATAATACTGTAATCATAAGTGCTAGAAAAGTTATTATAAATATCACAACTTTCAAAGTTGTTTTTATTAAAATTAATAAACAAATTCAATTTTGAACATGCAGCCAATAGATTAACAGAATATATTCATATTTGTATTTTAATTAAGCCTTTCTAACTTTGGTGTCAGATATCACAAACAAATGTTGTTTTATTTAGTATATAAATTTTAAAGCAAACTACAATATAAACCTGATAAATAATACAACCTGCAAACATTTTACCAAAGGCGAGTTCAGAAACAACTAAATGTGATTTCATTGAATGTTTTTTTTTTATTTATTTAGGGACTATTACTAAAAGTCCATCACCATAATATCAGTCCCATCATACCCTAAACTTAATCTAAGACATATTAATTAATTTTAAATCAGCAAACATTGTGACAATTAATGAATATTTTAATGCACATATATATTAGACTTCCCAACTTAAGAGCTTCATGACTTAAGTAATTAGTTAATTACTTAACTAACTTTCTACTTTAATCAAAACTCATATCAATAACGTCTTAACTGTAACTTGAGTAACTTAACTCTTAACTAAGTTGCTAAGTATTGAGAACCAAATACTTATTCGGACAAATCTCTTTCGCGTATTAGAGGGTAAAAGAAGAAATTATATATTGCAATACAACTACTTATGAGCAAACGTTGAAGGTAGAAACAAAGAAAACTCTAAGCTATTATATTATGCGTATATTATTCTTAAAAAAAAAGGAATAAGGTATAATCAATAATAGACACATAGTGTTCTTTATTAGAGGTAGCGCAACGCTTGCAGTCCTTTGGGTCTGCAGCCGAAGTGGTTTGGCTCGTCCGGGTACCAGTACCTCTCTCACATAAGATCGGCGTGAAGTGGCGGCAATGCTGTCACATCAAGTAATGGTCTTGTTGTTGAGAGTTTCCAGTGGCCTAAATCCCTCCTTAAAGGCCGGGAAGTCTCATAAACCTCAATTTCGACGAGACTTATATATTCATTTTGTAAGCAATTAAAAATGTTAAAGAAAAATACCAAAAAATTTTGAATCCCCAAATATTTGCCACTGCCTATCGTCATCAGTTTTATGCACACAAAGAATTTATTTTCCCAGTCTTTTATTTTCATTTGTAAGTGTTAAATGATTCAATACTCTTTATTGTGCAACACAAAAAAAAATTGTTGTCTCTACAGAACAGTACGGTTTTCGAACGATAGTTTTACGTCATAACGCCTTACGCTTAGGCCGATCGTGCCTCTCTATGGCTTGTTCCGCGCTCCAGGAAAGCTGGAAGACATCTCCTTTAGAGAACTTTAGAAGAACTTATCTAAGTTTTTCCATTGTTTACTTCCTCTCTATATTGTGTATTTTTCTGTGTGTAATTTTAGGTACATAAATAAATAAATAAAATAAATAAATAACTAGGTGTAGTAATATACGCGCGCTGCGAGCGCTGGTGCGGGGACCTTGCGGTGCAGCACGCGCGCAGTACGCTGCACGCACGCAAGTTCAACATTACGAAGCGAAAACCTTTGTTCCGATTATACCCTTTTACACATCGGTAAGTGAGCGTATGGAGCGACGGACACTCGTATTGTAAGAGAAAATGCGTATCATCCCATCGCCGGCAAATACCCGGGTACTCGGATACAAGCGGAATTCTCTGCGATTTTCACCCGTAAATAGATTACCCGTCCGATGAAAAGGCTTCAGGGGGCAGAGAAACTATGTATTACAAACGTTTACAGATATTGAGTTTTACTTTATGTGCCTTCCATTTTACCGGAGGATGATGGGTCCAAGAGGTAAAATATCAGCAGTTTAATATATAATCTGAAAGCGCCCGAAGTCACGGTAGAATAATTTCACAAATGGCAGCCCTAATTAAAGTGAACATTGCCAAATGATGATCATTAATAGTGCTCCGATTACTGAAGGTGGCGTTAATCTCGCTGTCGGAGTTCATTATACTGAGGAACGAGCGCCGGTTTTATTGGGACAACAAATACGCCGAACTTGTCGCGACATGCGCTCTGCTAAGGAACTCGCCGGCCGTCCGTTCTGTCTTCATAGGTATTTACAACCTTTCATATCTTCTAAGATATTAATTTGATTGATATGCTGTAAAGGGCAATTTTGACCTGCATAAAATGTACAATATATCAAACGTATTCAAATTGATAAGGATTGATACGGTACTCTTAAAAACAGCTTCGTAAATAGTTCATTATCTTTTCGTTATTTGTAAAAGATAGAAATTGTTACTGTTGGTTATACTTAGGAGGTAGACATATGCCATTGCTGACTATATTATAAATCGTCTGAAGATATACAATTACATAGTACTTTATTGTGATCTATCTCGTAAGGTTTAGCCGGCGCACGCAATGTAAGCGCACAAAAATTCTATAGTTTTTACGATATCACGCTGCAAATCTCTGAAATTCAGCTTATATCCACTATAACACGCATGTTTTATAGATATAAACATTTTTCTTTAATCACTCTGTTTATTAATGAAAACCGCATCAAAATCCGTGACGTAGTTTCAAAGATCTAAGCGTACATGGGTGGGAATTAAATCACTGCGTTAGATTAATCAGCATTGGTTATACGTTATAAATTAAGTAAGTTCATCATTTAAGTCTATAAGATTTTGTTATTTTATGAAAAAAAATATGCCTTCTATAAATTTTTTGCTTAAAAATATATAGCATTCTTAGACTTTTTAATTATTTCTTACCAGCTGTGCCCGCAACTTGGTCCGCGTAAAATTAGGTAAAAAAAAAATATATTCAATTTTAGCCTGATGATATATGGCTTATAGCCTTCCTGGAATAATGGGCTATCTAATTCAGAAAGAATTTTTAAAATTGGACCAGTATTTCACGAAATTAGCGCGTTCAAGCAAACAAACAAATATTTTTTTCAGCTTTATATATTAGTAAAGAATAATGTTAACAATACTGGTTCATTAGAGATATATTTCAACTTATTTTTTATTTAAAAAGAGATAAACGTAATACTATTTATTATCTGGGATATAAATTTGTTAAATTTTTTATATACTTCTGTAAGAGTTACTCACTAAGTACCTAAACAGCAAATAAATTTTTATATCTTCGATCGAGATTCGATGTGGATTTTATTCTTAGGTAAATTTAATAAAAGTAGTGTCGTAATACAGTCAACTGTTCGAATTCGAACGGTTCGCAATGTTCGTGCTAGGGCGTCTGAACGAAGCCTGCTCTATAAATTCGCTAGTATAAATATTTTTGCTATTTTATACGGAATTTATTCTACCATTGGGTTATTGACGCTTTATACCTTTATTAATAAAGTCAAAGTAATGTATACAAAGTTTGATTTATATTTCTTCAATTTTAATTTCTAAATAACTCCTTTAAATAATTCGCGGTCGCCCCGAATGCTTAAGTAACTGCTTAATTAATTTAGTGCCCTAAATAGATTCGTCACTTAGACTTCACGCCTTTCTGCTCTCGTCACTGTCAGTCTCAAGTTTCTAAGTCTCATTAATTTTGACGCATTTAAGATTTACTTCAGTATTAGGTAATCAGACTTGTAACTATATAATGGTATAATGACATATTGCAATATCCTTCTGTTATTCTTAGATTCTATCTTATTTATTCTACTTCTTTATGACCAATATTGAGACGTAAACTTGACACTAATGAATGCACACTACTTTTTTAATTTTATCGCAAATGCAACTATGTACATCCGAAACTATAACACATGTGTCAATATAATAAATGTTAAAAATACTTTCATCCCGTTCCCATCCTAAAGGTTGCGATATTTTTTTAAAGCAAAGAATTTTTTCGATATTAAAAACTTATTAAAAAATAATTATGCCAATGTTCGTTTACAAACAGTCAAAATGGTAAATAAAAAATAAATAAAATTAGACGATTCAAGATATTTTTCTTTGTGTTCTAATGTTGGTTAAAAGTAATTGAAAGTCCAAATTTTTAATTATTTATATCAAAATCAGGAATTATGAAATTGAACCAAAGATTTAAAAAATATGAAAAATAAAATCACTCAAAATTGAAAATTCATTTGTATACACACAAAAATCAACAGTCTAATTTTAAAAACTCATGTAAAAAACTTATCAAACTACGCACTTACCCACAATAAAAATTTTCGCCCCATGTCCCTGAAATGTATGCACGTGCATAACTTCCGAACGACTGCCAAATTGTATAAATTCTTTTTTGTTGTGTTCGTTAGGATGGTCGTGGCAGGTGTCCATTGCCAGGAAGCTAGCAGATGTTTTAAGTCAACTTTTGATTGATAAAGGATTGAGCTCTTTCTTGATTTCTATTAGAAACTAATTTATGTTTATAACTAGAAGTTACTATTAAATACTACTTGGCGGTGGCATTTTTAATATTTTTTTGGTAAAAAATAAAAATAAAATCACTGACATAAAAGGTTTATTACCTCTGCTAGAACGCGGAAAGGTCAACGTACATTTTTGCTAAGCGATATGGCCCCAACTGTACTAATTTTCACATACACTTGCATTTTCAGAAGGCTACCAGATTGTAAAGATTTAGAAAAATAAATAGCTTTTTCTTGAAGGTGTCTATATCGTATCGGTTGGGAAATTCCGCAGACGCTAGCTGGTTTTGAACTCGACATATAAATGGTCTATTATATGACAGGATCAAACTATGGAACTCTTCCCAGCATTTCCAAACTATTAGACGTAGAGATTTGAAATTTTCCATATTGATAGAACATGCTAAAAACTCATTAGGAGAATTATTTTGAACGAAATCGGACAACAACTTTTGAAGTTATTTAACAAACGTTTATAGCGTATCAGATGCGAAACCTTTTTCTGTAAGCGTGTCTTGACACGCTCTTGGCCATATATCTATTTAATGGAACACGTGTCTTTAAATTTCAGTATACTGGTGCTCGGGCGCTGCCACGACCTACTCAATTGGTTCCCTGATCCTAGTACTGCCGGCTGTGATGTTACTGAGACTGAAAACGTGATCAAATATCTTATATGTATTACACAAAAACCACTCGAGCAATAACTTACACTGTCACTAGTTTATAAGATAAATTATTATTTATTGTATACAAATTTTAATGATTTTTTTTACTACATCAACTTTACTGTGAAACCCTTCTCGAATAACGACAGTATTAAATCGTATTATATACATAATTTTGTTTTATTTCTTGATCATTTATTATATTAATAAGCCCTTTGGCCGCGTAGCATATTAAAGTTATAATCTACGTATATATAAATAAAGCGTTTCGATGCTTCTTTCCTCATCCGAACGGCTAAGGCGTGGAATGCTCTCCCGGCGTCTGTGTTCCCAGAACACTACAACATGGGTATCTTTAAGGCAAGAGTGAATAGGTTTATTCTAGGCAAGCGCGCTCCACCATAGACACTTTATCAAGTGTGACTGCGGTCAAGCGCTTACCTATCTCCAATAAAAAAAAAAAATGAAACCCTATTTCCGTTGGTCAAGGCATCACGCGTGAACGGCTGTACCGATTTCGCAAATTCTTTGTTTGTTGTGTTTGTGTACATGATCATTGAAATGATCATTCAAATGAAGCTATGTCTGGCTCCGGCATAATGAACAGTTGAGTAAACAAAAAATTGACACTATTGTTATGCCGAAGTCAGACGTAGCTTCATTTGAATGATCATGTAGCGTGGCCGGGAAATTTACGTAGTTGTGCAAAGTTTTGTAGAACTTTGTAGTCTTCAAGGATAAAAATGTAAAAAAACTTTGAGCTATGTCTGGCTCCGGCATTATACAGACATCACTTCCTTTTTATTCACTGTATGTACTCCTAGGATTAAGGTTGCTATAGAAATAAAGATCACAACATATAAATCGTTGCCATGGTATCGCCAAATATAGAATGTCACTAATAGTTAAAAAAGTAGTTATTAGTGGTTAAGAGATCAAAAAATGCCTTTATTTAGTAATAAATTTTCACCCAAAACCATTCCTGTCAGAAAACAGGATACGGCGATTCTCAAAAATGAGTTTGGTAGTGAATATGCTTCCAGGGAATTGTCAATAGATATACCTCCTTTGAAAATGAAATTGAGCGATTTTGAGCTATCTTTCGAGGATGGACTGTGGATACCAGGTATTAATAGAATAAAATAAAGGTTCAACTTTTATTATTCAAATAAGGTACAAGACTTATAAATTATGAAAGGTCTATCTGTGATTTCTAAAAAATGTATATTTCGTTTTATACATTCCAAGTCTGAGTCGTTTTTTCAATTTTTATCATAGCTATATTCTCCCAGTTATTTTATCATCATTTGATTGATTTTGATTTATCTAAAAATGTTAAGGAGTTTTTTACAATTTTGTATAAGAAAATAACTCTTAAACATTAAGTATCATTGTTTCGTATATATGTAAATTTTTATTTTGTTTACGTGACAGCATCGGGAAGGGCGGGCGCTGCGCACCAAGAGAATATCCGTTTAAAAAAAGAAATGGAACAGCTCGAAGAGGAGAATAACATGCTGCGATTGAAATTCGAAATATTACTGGATATGATGACAGACAAAACTGTGGAAGCGGAACAGCAAGAAATGCAGAGGGCACAGAGCTTAGGTTCATTAAAATCAAAGAGTAAAAAGCAAAAGTGGTAAATATCATATGTGGTCAATTTGACCTTTATATGTAAATGAACTTAATACAAAGGACATTACAAATGTGTTATGACACATCTTCATTGTATGTGGGTCTCTTTTGAGGTTTAATAAATAGTCCTCAACGTTAATCAAAGTCAAATAAATGGGATTATTCCCTTTGACGTGTTAACGTCTTATAAATCTATGAACGCCGGCTATACGCACGAAAAAGACACATTCGTCACGTTCCGCCTAAACCTAGCGTGCTAGCGAGAGCGCGGAATAAGCAATAGAGGCAGGATTGGCCTAAGCGTTCCTAAGCCTGTACAGATAGCCATTTTTTTTAAATAAATAAAACTGAAATGAATTGTCAAAATATTATTGAGAGCCAAAACAGTCCAACAGAAAAAAGTGGGTAATAATCCCTAAGATACTAAGTTCGATCCTGATATTCCCCATATTATTATAGAACCTAGTATTATTATAAAATATACTAAGTCTATATTAATTACCAAAACACATGTTGTAGTACACTTGCAGCGCTTGTGAGCCTAAACTATTGACTTTATGAAAAAAAGGTAGAGACATAAATTGTAGGTAATTGGTCTCTAGTTTCATTTTGTATATAATTGTTTTTATCGTTAAATGAGTCGGAAAAAAGATATTGTCAAAAACAAATTACCAATTTTCCTAACTCCCTGAAAACTCTGTAGACAACCGTTGTATTTCGAACCAAATGTCTATAAGTGAAATAAAACAAATAATAAAATATAAAACTTTTTTATTTTTATTAAGAATTTTAACTATTAATACATATCAAATGTATGGCGAAATTTTTTTGATAAACGAAAAGTAAATCAAGATCATATATATATTTTAAAAACTCATATATACAACGTGTAACTTGTGAACGCTATTAACAAACATAAATAAATAATCAAAATTATATTTAAAATAGCTTTCAATTAATCGACATTTCTATTTTTTTTATATATATTTTCTCTTAACTTAATACTAACATACGAGAGGACACATTTTTCTCTTCAGCCAATTTGTATATTATAAATGTCAAACCATACAGTTTTTTCTGTTAATAATACATACTAATACCTTTAGTAATCCCCCCTATAACACGGTGCTCCTATAACGCATTAATATTATTGTGTAATATATAATATAAATAATATTATATTATGCGCAACCGGGGTCGTACAAGCGCGTTGTACGAGAATAATCCTATAACGCGTTTTCCTATAACGTGGAATAAACTTTCTGCGTTATAGGGGGGATTACAGTAACAGCGATTTAGCTTGCCTTGACACAGGGGTAAAAATAGTGAGGGGTCAAAGAAATTTTCTTCCACACGGCCAAATATACCTACACTTTGTCATTGAAGCGCTAAGAAGAAGGCAAGCTACGCCAATTGTTAGAAGATACACTTAATTCGTTATTGGGACATCTGTATCTAGTGTGACCCTCTTCCTGGCAGAGCAGCCGCATGTGACTGATGATACTCTCTACAACACATAACCAGGCGACTGGCAGATGCGTTGTTGGCCTTTGGCATGGAATGAGCATGCTCCCTAAATACGTCACTTTTAGGTAGAAAATGCGATATTAGGCAGTTCATTCGTTATTGGGGCATCTGTTTCTGGTGTGTCCCTCTTCCTGACAGAGGCCGCACCTTCTTCTCCTCGTCCCTCCCTCTCGCGCCCCACTTCTGCCACCACTTCTACCTCCACCTCTGCCTCGGCTGTTGCCTCTAAATGTAGGCTGATTGCGCCATTCTGTAACAAAAATATACATAAACCAGTTAAGACACGCGACTTTTTCCGGGTTGAATTTTTTTTGTTTTCAAATCTAGCGTTATCCCGGTTTAGTACTCTAGTACTAGACCAGCATGGTGGACCCTAATCTATCTTTTTTTTTTTAAATATTAGGAATATTTTTTAGCTATGTCTAATCTTCCCTTTTCCCTACTAAGCTTATATTAGGAGTGAGTGCGACAATACCCCAACGGCGGTGGGGTTTGAACCGGGTACCTTGCGGATTTCAGTCCATACCTAGACGCGAAAGTTTGTACTCATGGAAACATGAATGTATAGATGACTGGATGTATGTTTCATGCTCTTTCACAGAAAAACTACTGAATGGCTTTTAATTAAAACTTTACAATATATTGGTTTATATATCAGAATAACACATAGGCTATAAATTATAAGGATATTGAGTGAATTTTGCAAAATATAACGATAAATGTCAAGTCAGTAGGAGAAAATTCTGACATCTGCGAGATACTCTAGCGTGCCCTGCAAAAACCTTCACAGATACACGTATATAGAGTGTATGAAGGAAATGTATATCTTAAATAGTTGTACAAAAAATACGGCTACAGCCTATATCTGTCTTTCATTTTTAGGCCAGTAACCCCAAAATAGTGAACCATTATGGAATGGGAACGGGAACGGGAAAGAAAACAGGAAAGGGGACTATACATATATTGACTTAATTCGTAACATTACTCAAAACCTTAATCAAAAAATACCAACAGTCGCGCTATTATTGGATATGAGTCAAGCATTTGATCATGTTTGTCATGAAATTGTACTTAATATCCTAATAGTCATTTGGGAGTAATCCTAAAAAATATTAGAAATAGGGTTTTTTAAGGAGCCCTTGTAATTTCGCTCTGTCCATCCTTCCGTCTGTCTGCCCACAAGGTGATTCCCTCCCTAGCATTTCCAAACTATTAGACATAGAGACTTGAAATTTTCCACGTTGATAGAACACGCTAAAAACTCATTAAGAAAATTAGTTTGAACGAAATCGGAAAACTTTTGATGTTATTTAACAAATACGTTTATAGCGTATCAGATACAGAACTCTTCTATGCGTGTCTAGACATGCTCTTGGCTATTTTTATTTTACTTACTATTATTTAACTGAGCATCTTGATTTTTTAAGTAGAAATTGATAAAGTTTAATCCGGAAATACTGTTTCCGATTTCTTTCGGAAATACTTGTTCGCAACCTCCTGTTGTTTGTGATAACAGCAGCGATGCAGTCGGAATTGCTGATAAATTTAGCAATGTAATCTTCGCAGTATTAAATTGTTAGCACAACCAAACTGAGGATTATATTAGTTTAATATTTTTTATGTACTTGTACCGAACATGTAATTCTGTTGGTGGTTCAAATAAAATAAAATAAAATAAAAAATAAAATTAAAAGTATTTTGACGTTCTCCGATTTCCATCCCGACTATCCTTATATGCGTCATTACTAGCTTTTTCTTCACTTTTATTTCATAGATTACTAGCTTTTTCTTCACTTTTATTTCATAGATTACTAGCTTTTTCCCGCAACTTCATCCGCGTAGACGTAAAGTACAGTATAGTTAAACTGGCCATTACACAGAAACCGTTCTTAAAGGACATCTTCTAACTATAAACTACTTCTCTGCTAAATTTAATCTTTGCACGGCTCGCAGTCTTTGAGATTCCGTGATAGGTGACCTTTCGCTTGTATATACAGATTTTAAAACGTTAATCTGCATTATGACAAAAACCAAACGCATACAAAAGATTTACCAGATGGAATATAAGATCCAAAGGATGAAATAATATTTCAAGATAAAAAACTATCTGGATAATCAGAGTAACGTCGGGGTTATTTACATATTATCTTTGTTCTAACTGTTATAGTTTCAGACGATTTTAACATGAATTTCATTTTCTCCTAGATTCAGCGTCTTATTTTGTATTTATTTAGTTTTACTTTTAAATTAGACTATCTGGCCTTATATAATATGAGCAATATAGTCCATCTATAATATGAGCTGCCCAACGACCTCGACCCTATGTTTCGTGCTATTCATCATTACTGAAGTCTTGGTTCTGTTCATCGAATGTCTTGTCTCAAAGCTAGCTGCGCTCAGGTCTTGGAGCCTTAACTGGAGCTCAGAAATAGTAGATAAAAAAGAATAATCTCGTCAGCAAAGAGAAGGTTTATTAGCTTCATTCAATTTATGATAAGCCCGCGTGTCTGCTTTGTGTTATCTAGTTTTATAAAGACTTCATGTAAAATAGCAGTAAAAAGCTTAGGTGATAGAGGATCGCCTTGTTTTACACCACAGTGGATTGGAAATTTGGAACCTGAAATATGGAGTTCAATGTTAGCAGTACTGATAGCGAATATGGAATGGAAAAATATTTCATAGTGTTACCTCTCTCGATGATGAAGCCTGCTATGAGGAAGTAAGTAGAATTTTTAAGGAAACAGATCTCATTTTGTGTATGATAGTTTTGTGCAATAAATAACTACTTTATTTTTAGGTCGTTTACGAGAAATTTGCTAACCACGTATTATTAAATTCGGAAATTTTTGAGCCAACCATTCAAAATATTAAAAACCACATGCCGAGTGCTTTGAAAAATACGAATTCTTACATCCAAACACATTCGGATCTCATGTTTGACTCTCAAACCTTAAAACGGACTGAAGTAATTACATTTTAACTTAAACTATTTCTATGTTTTAATTGAATTCATACCTGATTTTTCGTACTCGTATTACAATAACTCTGTTTACGGTCCTTTATGAGTAAAATATATTAGTAAAGCGCGTTCTGTCTAAAACATCACGACCCTTCTGTAATTAATTACATCGATTGCTTGTGTGCGCGCAGCGTTTTTATTGTTAACTCAAACTCAACCACGCACTATATTGATGATGTTGTGTCCTAGACTCGAAGTAGAAATCGAACCCACGACCCCCGGAGTAGAAAGCAGGCAGGCAGGCAGGCCCACTGCGCCAACGGGCCAATCAAGTGATATCAATAGATATGTCAGTGTAATATTTACATATAACATTCTGTCTTTTTTGTTTACCAGAATATTTAGGGTTCCGCGCAAAAAAATAAAAACCCTCAAAAAACAAAAAATCACTCTAAAAATGCGAATGGCTAAAGAGTGACCCTGGTAGTAGACTGGCATAACGAATAGGTGAAGAGCGAATAGCTAGTCATGTTTAGATACCGAGTGTACTCACAACTTAATTTAAATAGTCACTAGCTCTTGAATAAAACAATTCTCGTTATCTACCGTAAATTAAACACAGCAAGGTAATAGAAACAAATAAAAGTGAAGTTGCGACCTTCAGATAATATTAGGAGGCGACATTAGTTATACAGGTTGTTAGTTTACTTTTTAGAGGTAGCGCCATGCTTGCAGTCCTTTTGGACAGCATCCACAATGGGCCGACGCGTCTGCATACCATAATCTGCCATATTAGAAAATACTTAAGATAGAAAGGGCTTTTACCGACCAATCTTCTTTGTTTTTCCTCAAGTAACGTGACATTGGTGAAATAAATTATGCCAATTTGGCATAGGTACGAGGCTAAGAGCTTAATACGATAACTTTAACTAAAAATTTAATACGATATTGAAAATGGACACCAAGGATAACTTGGTAAAATCAATTTTTAGGGAAAAATTTATCAAAACA
Source organism: Charaxes varanes (assembly GCA_024363005.1). NCBI lineage: Eukaryota > Metazoa > Arthropoda > Insecta > Lepidoptera > Nymphalidae > Charaxes > Charaxes varanes. The sequence goes on from JANCMC010020236.1 coordinate 107,879, forward strand.
AATTTGAAAGATCACTCAAGTATCGACTTGAGTTTGGTACCATCATTATTATAACTTTGTCACTTTAATTTTCTTACAATATAAGAATTCGAAAATTCTGGTAGTTTTAAAATATTAGCAAGATAGTTATTTTTTAAAATAGAGACATGTCCTATTATCGGAAGAAATTAGTGGTAATAATTATTAACCACAGACATTATATTATTAGATCTGATATAACTTAGGTTTTTCTTATCTGTGATTATATTTATATGACAATCTTTCTCTTTGTTGACGGTACTCAGTGCTGAAGAAGTTAGTTTACAAATTGATGGCGCGACGACATCGTAAAGGCAGCGGGCAAGAAATGGATGCACTTGCCAAACAGCAGAAGTAAATGGTGTACTCAAAAAGAGGTCCTAGTCCTGCAGTGGACTGAATCGGGCTGACGATAATAATGATGAATTCAAATTACAACACTTTTAATACTTCTCTCATTTGACAATGTCTTTTAAAAATTATTTTATAGTAAAAACATGATTTTTTGCATTTTATATTTTAAATAAAAAATCAAACATAATCTTTGTTTCTTTATGACACAAAGTGGCACTCGATCATAATAATGATCGCGAAACGATAGAATTTTATGTATACAATAAAATACTTCAATTTAAAATAATTTTATTATGAAGGTTGAACGGGGAATAGACCATTGTCTTCTAAGAATAACTTCGTCGGTCCGCCCTTATGATGTGTTTTCGTAGAATATGGCGGAAACCAGTTTTGAAACCACCACTAAAACATTCGCGAAATGCATTTTAGAACTTCTTATATTAAATAAATCTCTTATATTATATGTCGAAACGCGACAACAACACCATCACTAGACGTGACAGCATTGCCGCCACTTCACGCCGATCTCATGTGAGAAAGAATGAATATATCATTAAATGAAAGTAATGGAAAATGAATAGAAAGGAAATGAGAAGCTCATTGGGTACTGTTTTAATATGAATATGTGATTTCAAGATATCTGTAACGAATTTAATTCACTTGATACTAATTTCTTCTAATATATAAAATTCTCGTGTGACGGTGTGCGTTGCCAAACGCCTCCGAAACGGCTCCACCGATTTTCATGAAATTTTGCGTGCATATAGGCTAGGGTTGAGAATCGTTCAACATCTATTTTTCATCCCCCTAAATGTTAAGGGTGGCCCACGCGGGCGGAGTCCAGGGCGAAGCTAGTATTCTTATAAATTCAGCACAAATTTTGTTACAAGCAAATTTGTTATTGATTGAAATTTTATTGTAGAAACTTATTTAGAAATGGTATTAATTTTTCATAATGGATTCGTAAATATATTATCAATGATTTCTTATAAACTTTTGTTGTTTAATATTATCGTTTTTATTTTAAGGGCTTTTGTTCACCTATGGGGGGTTATTAAAAATATTCCACAGCAGACACGAGACAGAGGGCGACGACCTGAAAATCAATTTAGGCGGCAAATAAAAAACCGTAGCCTAGAAAATATAAAACAAATCTTACAAGTGAAGTGTAAAATATAAGTGAAAATTATCATAATAGTCCATAATAATATTTTTTCGACCAATCGTTTGTATATTTTGATTTCGTAAGGTTTTCTAAATTTTTGTTATGTCACCGGGAAAACCCGATTGAAAATCAATGTGAATTGTGAACTTTAGGAATTTTCTAAAGTATTAAAAATTTGCAAGGTAATTAAAAAAGAGTGTTTAATTTAAATTTTCAAAATATTATTAATGTTTTTAATAATTACCAATTTCATCATGTTCACGAAGATGTCTTCACGATATGTTCCGGAACGAAATAAATCCATTTAAATGTGTCGCTCTATTTATATATATGTTCTGCATATATAATTAAAATAATTTGTGGAATCGACAGTTCCACTACGGGTATACAATCCCGGACTACCCTTACTATGTTACTATACCTCTATACCGCCCGTGACAGTAGTATCCGCATCATTTTTCTCCTTTCCATTTACCCATATATCCTTTCCCCCCACTCCTTCCTTTAATCCTATTTATTTATCTTATTAAAGGTAGCGCCACGCTTGCAATCCTTATTGCTGATCTGTAGCCGAAATGAGCCGGCGCTTTCGGATACCAGTACACCTCTTTCTTACATAAGATCGACGTGAAGAATTATGACGTTGTCGCATTTGTGAGAGTTCTTGGAGGCCTAAACCACTATTTAAAGGCCAGCAACGTATCTGCAAACATTCTGACTATAGCCAAACTGTATAAAGGAAAATTAACTTTCACCTTGAATATTTAAATACAGCGGCCTCGGGTAATAAATATTGTTATGTCTAAATATACAAGGATCTCGTATTTATGCACGATGTGAAAGCATTGTGACCTTTCGGCGGTAAGCGTTGGTGGTCCGTAGGTACGGTACCTGTGCATTGCTTCGCTTGATATACGAATACGACCCTTATTATAATAGAAGTAAAAACTACAATACGAGCGGTGATTTCAGGTGCCGCCGCTCTCGGCACATTGCATTATTAATGCCTTTTTATAAAACCCACCGCAGCCTCTCCTTCTAATCTAGACGGAATTTGAGCATAACGTGGAAACTTTCGGCGTATTATTATAATATAATAATTTTAGTTTGGTTTCTCTGATGCCGAGCCGAGCCGCGAGCTTGCGCTAAACGTACGTCGGACGCAAACCGCAATGGTGGCTTATGAAAGTGATATTTCGCGCGCCTGTTGCTGAAATAACGCGTAATGAAATATTTTTGTGTTGAAGTGTTTGAGAAAAGGGGGTTCTGTCCGAAAATTCATGGACAAGTAGGGAGATATTTGTTTAAGAATCCACAACAAAAACACATCTCAAGGGTGGCTTAACTAAAACGTTTTACAAATATAGGTACAAGTCCATACACCACAACATTATTACATACGTACTTGTATAACGTACAAAACGCACTAGGAAGAAGTTAGAATAAGTAAAAGGAAAGTGGAGATTTACAATGTAAAAAGTCCATATTGCAATTGGCGTAGTCCCATAAATTCTTTAATATAGATTAAAGAATCTGTATTTTTGCTTAAGCAAAAAGTGTAATATAGATAACACTTTTCGCTTAAGCAAAAATACAGATTACTACTTATAATATTTTAATGACAGCTGACATGAAGGCTTTTGTCCAGCTAAGGGGAAAAAAAGCAATTGAAAATAGCAATAAATAAATGAAATTCAATATAACATAGCAATAATCTAATTAAACACGTTTATTGTTACAGGTAAGCCCCGCATTTGTTTTCCGGCGAAGTCGACTCACAACCGTGAGCAGTGATAAGAATAATAAATTGTTTATTAATACAAGCAGGTTTGTAAATCATATAAACGTAACGAATTACCCGCGAGCGAGCGCTAAGCCGACAGAGCGGTTTCCAAGGAGCCTATCGCGACCGCAGACAGATAACATTTCCGAGGATAATTCGTTGTCGATAACCGGCCCGGCGATATCGAATATGGATTTTATCGGCCGCTGAGTAGTGACGTGACTCACGGCAGTCTTATCGTAGCGCCACTCCTTGTCTCGTACCGTGGAGTAGTGTTGTGCGACGCGGGGGCGCGACGTTTTCAATCAG
>JANCMC010020236.1:111607-270457 GCA_024363005.1 Charaxes varanes
TCTTATCGTAGCGCCACTCCTTGTCTCGTACCGTGGAGTAGTGTTGTGCGACGCGGGGGCGCGACGTTTTCAATCAGAGTCGATGTCGATGTTATTATGCCTTTAGTGCAACGTCGTTATTGCTACTGGTGTGAAACCAATAACAGTAAATGATCAATTATTTTTACAATTATATATAGAAATATCCACAACTTATCACAATTGTATATAGTCCCGGCTTCGAAAGAGTTGCCCTAATAAGAAGATATGTATTAATTTGTAGACAATATAGAGTAGATCAAAAATTGACTAAAAATAGAAAACGTAATTTGTCTTAATTTTTAGTATAAGTATGACAGAAGATTGACGACAACAAAAAAAACGGTTTTTATGATCGCTAAAAAATTTCACAAGATCACACGCTGGGTCAATCTGAAGAGTGAAAATAATTTAGTTCAACAAAATATATACATAATAAAATTTTTATCTTATTTTAGAAACTACATTAGATATATTTACGTCAATTGAAGTGCTTCCTGGATTTAATATAAATTATAATCAGTGATATTGATGGAAGAGCTGGCAAAGGCTATTAATAAATATTTAAAGTTCAAATAAAAAAGACGTGTAGCCACTGTTTAAAAAATGGTTCATACAAAAAACAAGTTCAAGACAATTCATTAACATGTTAACTATTAAGTACAAAACTGGAGCGACTTAACTCTACCTCTTCTTGTTACTTAAATTTGTTATCGATATATATGTATGTTCGTATTCGACCAACCCTAAATTTATATTATATTTTTAATAAATTTTAGGCTGTTATATTCGTCCTACGCTCAAGGGGTAGGCGTAATATTTAAGAGCAACCTTTCCTTGAGTGGGTACGTTCAACAATGCCTAATTAAAAAGTACATGTTCCTTTGTAAATTACTGTGGTAGTAGCTTGTAATAAAACATGAACGTGACTTGATTAATTGGCCGGGTAATAACGCATATTTGACTTTACGAAGACGTGGGATTTTGGGTATTTATTGTTATGGGCTCAATTAAGTGAATAGCTGTATCCCGTGACTTCGTCTGCGTAATGTCAACGACTTTTTTAAATGTTTGGGTTTTTTGTTTTTTCTTGACTGTAACCATTATTAATTATTTTTCTAATAGCAAAATAGCCTATAATATTCATTGTAACTAACATCAGTTATTTGCCAACGAAAGTCTCGTCGAAATCGTTTCAGCCGTTTCGGAGATTAACCTTAACAGACAGATACACAAAAAGGTTTCAATTGGTGTTTTTTTTACTATGCATAGGTTCAATTCCGGCTAGAAGGACCATATAAAACTCTGCGCCGCATATCACTGTACTAATATTTCTTTATAACATAAGTCTTGAATGAACATCAGTAAACTCAATATTCGTTTATATTCAATTGGCAAAATAATTTAATTATAACGTTAAATAAAAATGCCCAAAAGCGTGTCAAGACACGCTTATATAGAAAGGTTCCGTATCTGATTCGCTATAAACGTATTTGTTAAATAATTTTAAAAGTCGTTGTCCGATTTCATTCAAAATAATTTCCCTAATGAGTTGTTAGGATATTTTATTAACCTGGAAAATTAAATACTAGGGTAGGGTGATCCCTTCCGTCTGTTGTTGTTAAGGTGATCCTTACGGGCAGACAGAAGGACGGACAGAGCGAAATTATAAGGGTTCCTTGTAGTACTACGGAACCCTAAAACAGACACTACAATTTTATTTATGTGTACAGATGCGATTTTGTGGCCTACATCAACTGACCGGGTATCGTAAAGCAAATAAGGTCGATTTTTTTTGTGCCTCGCGGGTGCGACCAGTTTGTATAGTGCACCTGTAGTCACTTTACAAACGGACAGACGTGTTTGACGTCTGATAAAACGTGTAACTATATCTATAGGTTATACGTTTTTAGTGTGTGTGTGTTTATGATTTGGTAATTTGTCTCTTTAGTGGGTATATGTACATAGAGTTGAAGTTACGTCAGTTCAAATTTTGTTTTGTCATGATGATACCGAGTTTTTGCAGTCATCGTACTGTCATAAAATTTCGTTGTCGCCTTGGTCTTAATTAAAATATAGTGTTCGCAATTATGATTACTACCTGTTTCCCGCGCAAACTTGCGAGAGCCCGTAGACTAACTAAATCTGGTCCAATCGAAAAAATAGTTTTTAGCGGACGACAAGTCTTAGCATATATTACCGAATAGTAATATATGCTAAGACTTGTGATCCGTGAACCTTCACGCGTCATACATCCACATTACCCTAGATAGGCTTCCACTTGGACGTATGCCAGATTTTGCTTGAAATACACGAGTTTGATAGACCACGGTTGTCGCGTACACTAGTATTAAGTAATTTGTTTCGTGAACGTGAATACACGATCCTCTAGACGTTACTTTACGGTACTCCACGATAATCAGGGCAAACTAAATTATTATGGAAAAATCTGGGGACAGAGTTTCGCGGAAATATCGCACACTTAATCTCATACTGATTACGTTATAGCTCTAAAGTGAATTCATGGCACAGTCAGCATCGTTTTAACGTTCTCTATCTACCTATCTACGAAATAATTCGATATCTCCATCCAACACTGAGATACAGCTATTTTTGTATTTTTAACTATAAAAAGTATTTAGTTAAAAAGAAAAACAATTCATAAAATATCATTAAAATGACATAGCAGTCTCATTAATCACTTTATTAACTATAGAATTGCTTAATGTAACATTAATAATTTGCATAGTACTATTAAGTGTAAATTTGCTGGAATCATTTGTTTTTAACACGTTTGTGATGACAAATTTTTTGGCTAATAAATAATTATGAATAATAACTAATTTAATAAAAGACGTTGAATGAATTATATGTATAAAAAAATCTTTACATATATTATATATAAAAAATGAGTTAATACAAACTCCAATAGGTCCACCACAGACAAAAAAGATATTTTTTACACAAACAAGTAAAGTCAAATGAAAACTATAACTTTTGAAATTTTACAACTTGAAATGTTTCCAGTTATTTGCTGTGAAACGTAAAAACTTCAGTTTCCTTTCAAAATTCATTAAATAATTATCTGCATTTCACCTATTAAGGACCTATTGGCTTTTGAGATATATCTACTCTACTAGTAATAATATGATTAAATGTAGAAAAACGTTGCGTACACCTGCTTTCGTACGGTGAATGTGTAGTCCCTCGCCGCGGCAGTTCCGTGGAAGTGCACCGGAAACAGCGCAATTTTTTTATGTTACAAGGGGCAAACGGGCAGGCAGCAGGCACCCAAGTGCCTACCGACGCCCATAGCCATCGGCACGACCAGAAAGCTAGCAAATGCTTCGCCGGCCTTTAAGGACGAGTTTAGGCCACCGCGAAGTCTCACAAACGTAACGAAACGCGACAACAATAACATCACTTGACGTAACAGCATTGTCACCACTTCACACCGATTTTATGTGAGAAAGAGGTACTGGTACCCGGGAGCGCCAGCCTAATTCGTCTACAGACCAAAAGGACTGCATGCGTGGCGCTACAGCTAGTCAGAAAAATAGATAGAATGGAGTAAAGGATATAAAGGTAGATGGAAAGAAGAAACAGGGATTAGATTGGAAAAAAGATACGTTACATCAAGAAAGTAAACACTCATACAATATATCTTAAAAAGTAGCAATAATAATCATGTTAAAGTGTCAATTCAATTATGATGCGGATGCTACTGTCATGGACGATATAAGGGGAGTGACAATGGCAGCTAGACAGTCGGCTATTTCTCAAACTATTATGTTATAGAATTATGTAATATATAAGCCTCTGTCCAGAAATCCAGAACAACAAGTTGTTAAGATTTCTTTTCGTTGGCCCCATTAGGTCAATCACTACTTATTGTCACGTTGTCACACACTCTTGAAAATAGTCAACAAATTTTAAATCAAGATTTAAACTTATTATTATTATGTTTATTTTCATTTATAGCTTAAAGAAAAAATGATTATTAGCTGTTGGTTTAATTGCAAATCTATGAAATATTTTTCATAACTATTGTTATAATATGATTTAGTAGAGAATACATTACAACCAGACCCTATTCATTTGTCTTGAGACAAAAGCTAAACAAACATACTAGTGTTTCCCAACCTTTTTGTCATAATGTTTATTCACACCATGATTATCTAGTACTAAATATAAAGCACAGATCGTATTATTTAACTAACTGTATCAATTGTTTCACAAAGTTATGTAGTATAATATTAATAACACAGATAATCATTTATTTAATCACTGCAATATCATACTGTTAGTTATATATAATGTTCATTCAGGCTAGTTTCGTGGGAAAATCCGAAGTCAAAGTCCAAGGTCAAAGATTTTAAAAGTCGAAAGTCGAGGTCAAAAGTCGAAGTCAAGGTTTTTAAAAGTCAAAAGTCGAAGACAAGGTTTTTAAAAGTCAAAAGTCGAGGTCAAAAGTCGAAGTCAAGGTTTTTAAAAGTCGAAAGTCGAGGTCAGAAGTCGAAGTTAAGGTTTTTAAAAGTCAAAAGTTGAGGTCAGAAGTCGAAGTCAAGGTTTTTAAAAGTCGAAAGTCGAGGTCAGAAGTCGAAGTCAAAAGTTAAAGTCAAAAGTCGAAGTCAAAGTCGAAATCAGAAGTCGAAGTCAAAGTCGAAGTCAGAAGTCGAAGTCAAAAGTCAAAGTCAGAACTCAAAAGTCACCGTCTAAAATCAAAGTCAAAATGAGAAAGTCAAATTCAGAATGTATGTTTAAATAGAGAACTATTCATAAGCCCAGGAGCGCGCTGAATATACAAAAATGGTATAAACTCCACCTGTGGGACATAAATAACTAATTTTTTTTTTCAATAGCCCATTTATCGAAGAAGGTTATATATGACCTTAAAAATTTTCACGTAATCTTACCGCGGATGAAGACGCCATATTTCTACAAAAAAAATGTGTATAAGAGGCGTATGTTATCTATAACATTAAGTTGTCTATTTTAGGAACAGATGTCCGTGTGTCAAATAGTCCTATATATATTAAATTAATTTTATGAAGTTAATTATCAAGTTATTCAATTGATAAGAGAAAAAGGATTAAAAAAATCACTTAAAAAACGGAGAAATTGTAACCTTTAACTTAGGAGTACCTCAGTTTGTAGGACCATCTTATTGAAAAGGTATTTCTGATTCTGTTGTATGTTTATGAACCTACAATGATATTTAGCTACATAAACAACTATTACTTTTTTCTTTCTTGCAAATACTATTTTCAGTAGCTGAGCGTAAGTAAAACTGGCTCAATGTAGCTAGTCTTATAAATTATTATAATGTGGTTACATAGATTTAGCAGGCTTCTGAGTGGTTACAGCAGAGAGGACTTATTTCTTCAGCTAAAAAAACAGCCCTGCCATTGAGGTATCAATCAGGTGAGATTACAGCTATGTAGTCAATTCTTACATAAAACTAAGACATTGGATATTTTTTTTATATCGGTGTAATATAATTCTCGTTGGGAATACGTAGCAGAAGTCACGCATAGATGCTAGTAGCGTACACAATTAATACACAACTCGGAACAAAGACATCCGTTGTTTAATTTACTGGATACATTTATGGCTCAATAAAACGTGTAGCCAAGGTCTGTGTGTTGTTGGGGAAATGGTGTTAGGGGGCGGTTATTAGGAAAGGGCCTGATTATGGTTGTTTAGAGTAGAGTTGGTTCGGAAAACTCTACTTAGACTCTTTACTAATAAATTGCATTTTATTCATTTATTTTAGCTGCAGTTTGTTTGTATGCTTGTACGCGCTAATCTCAGGAATTACTGGCCCGATTTCAGAAATTGTTTCAGTGTTAGTCCATTTATTGAGGAAGGCTATAGGTTATATATCATCACGCTAAGACGAATAGGAGCTAAGCACCGATGAATTATAATATCTAACGAATTACGAAGTAAACGTTAAAGATTTACAAAATATTAATTTATCTAAGTATCTATCTTAATATATTAGCCAATAATTTGTTAGCTTTAGCTTTAGTCTTTCTATAATGTACATCTACTTTTATTTGTACATTATTTTTCAAATATTTATTTCTTTTTTCAGACAATTCACCCTCATCTGGCCAAGACGCACGTTAAAAATCGCCTCTCCAAAATAGCGAGTGAAAAAGACCTAGACTGGGCCACAGCAGAAGCTATGGCAATAGGTACAAGTTTACTTATACAGAAAACAGTTTGGTATTCAATATATGCTTGTCATTTTCTATGTAACTTTAAAAAATGTATAATATGGTACAATTACCTTTGTTAAATATGTCTCTCCTCCCCATCTACCTTTATATCCTTTTATCCATCCCTTTTCTCTACTCCTGTCTTTCTAATTAGAGGAAGGGCCACGCTTGTAGCCGAATTGGGCCGGCGCGTCCAGGTACCAGTACCTCTTTCTCACATAAGATCAAGTGATACCAGACAAGGTGAAAGAAAAACAAACGTTACATTTGTATCTACCTTTAAATACACAATTCCTGTATTTATATATACTTTGGAATTGTTCAAATTTAGTCTAGTTTTAAGTTCTTAACATAGTGTATAATTAACTGTACGTCTTGGTGGATGAGCGGGGCACCCAGCAATACGGACTTGCGCCTAGTACAGGAATTTTTTCTACATGTTGTTCTGAAGTTAAGATACTGAATAAGCTATTTTTTTTTTTAAATATATAATTTGAATCTCGGAAACGGCCCTAACGATTTTCAGGAAATTTAGTAAGCAGGATGTTCGGGGGCGCCTTATGCATCTAGCTAGATCTGATTTTTTGAAAACGTCGTTTTATCTTAGTAAAGCTTATGAAAGGTAATAAATAGGTACTGCACAAGGCAAAAAAACCGTATTGTACTGTACCTAAACGATGCATTCATAGGCCCGATGTATTTAAAACTGGGCCAACAAATCTCACCGCCCAAATAAGGAACTAATGGACAATGAGAACAGATACCAGTATTTTTAAACCAAGATTTCAACCATTTTATCTTTTAACTATTTAGTATGATATCGTTTATAGTTTTATGTAAATACCTATCTTCTTGTATATATTGAAGACGACTGGGCTGAACATCTTTCTATTAACACTGAATTAAAAGATCCTCAAAAAATGTAATAGATTTATTTTTCCTTATACCTCAACACCATATTACGTGCAGTTTTGTATCAAGTCCAAGAGAAGAGAAGCATTCAAATATTTAAAAACTTTCCTTTTAAAAACTTTGATTCCAAATTCTGTTCTATAGTTTGAAGGTAATTATTTTTAAACCTTCATTTAACGACCTTCCAGTTCGCACACATATATTTTTTTTAATTTTTTTTTTAAGGATATTAGGAATACTTTTTTGGTATGTCTAATATTCCCTTTTCCCTCCTACTAAGCTTAAATTAAAAGCTTGTATTATAAGGTACGACAATACCCCAACGGCGGTGGGGTTTGAACCGAGTACCTTGCAGATTTCAGTTCATACCTTATACCGTTGAGCTATTGAAATACAATGACAAAAATAATTTTATATATAATGTAAATTGATATAATCAAGCAGTATGAAGAGGATCAATGTTCAACATTGACTGGTCTAAAGATACCTAATTCTTTGCTGCAATATAATTTAAAAATAACAAAAGCATTGACGACCAGTATTCCAGGTGAAAACTGGTAGGTACTGGAATGCAATGTGTATATGGCGTGAGGTTTATAGCAGTTTTATTTAATTAGACCAACTATTCCCGGTTTAGCCACTAGATCGGTATGCTTTACCTTTAAATATTTAACAGCCCAGTAACTATTTTTTACTAACATACGAAGCGAGTTGTTTCCAATTAGTACATTTGTACGGTCACATTGTACAAGCGAATGGTTTCTCATCGGTGTGAGTTCTTGGATATCTCTCTAAATCACGGACGAAATTACAATGGGAGAGGTGGTGATATTCTAAGCCGGTACCACTATTTAATATGTGAAACGCAACAAATAGAAAAACCTCACATTTACATTTTTAATACAACATTATTTTTATTTTATTTGTGGATTCTGGAGAGAATCTTTTCCAGCTTAAAATGTAATTAGTATATAATGGTATAGTAGACATACCAGTGTCAGACAAAGTAAACAAGTATTGGACAATGGTGTGAAACCTATACCACGTGCATAGTGTCACGTTGCACACGGCCAGACCGCAGGGATGGACAACTCTATTTCTTTTTATTATTAATTAAAAGCTTTTGTTTACCTTGTTCGGTATGTATGTTCGGGTGAAAGCTTATATATAACTAAATTTTGGAAAAGATATCTTCAACTGATTGAAATGAAATTTTGCACACAGTCACATCTACATATATTGAGTGAAAATGCAATATTACGACCACATGAAATTTATCCGATGAATGAGCTAGAAGGTTGCCATAGAAACTCCACTATAAAACGATATTACCGCACCAAGTTTGGGCTCCTTTGATTCGTCTTTTGTATATGGTATGGCTATTTAGGTACATGGTCTGATGATGGAGCGGAGCGGAGATGAAGGTGTTCATTGGATCTCGATAATAAAACGACACAAACCCAGTGACTTTGACCTCCTCTGATTCTTCTGACAATTTTTTGGTTCTTAATGGTAACTAAGGTTTGATAATGAAGCTGGATGGTGATCTATTGATCACCGTCATAAAACTATACAATCCTATTCACTTTGACCTCGCTTGATTCGTCCTGACGAACTTGATGATGAAACTGGAAGGTGACCATGGGAGCTCCGCAATAGAACGTCACAATCCCATCGCTATTGGGTTCGTTTGTATTTATGTCGTCCTTAATGGTAACCAGAGTTTGACAATAAATTGGAATGTTGGTAATAGTATCTCCGTAATAAAACTAAGAAATTAATTGAGAAACCTGTTCAGCGATAACAAAAGAGTAAAAAAAAAAAAAATTAAAAATTTAAAAAATAGCTTTTATTTCAATGCTATTAAAGAATAAAATAAACTTTTACTAGGAAATTACAACGCTAATATAGTTAATTAGCATAAAAGCTTGACACAAGATATATCTGTACAGATAAAAAAGTAAATTAAATAGCTTGAGCTGATTGATTTTAATTTTTAAAAGTTTTAAATTAAGTAAATACGAGAGATCTTGCGACAAGTTTTTGTATTATATATAAAAGCTTGTCGCCAGATGACGTTATAAGTTCATAGTAAATGTTTTAATGGAAAAGTCTATTTTATTCTTCTTATAGTATACATATTTTTTTCTTAAAAAATATTGGCCTTATTTCTATATGCATATAAAGTTAAACCATTTACTCAATATAGTTAAACCATTTACTCAAACTAAAATACATAATCTTAGTATATTGTAAGAATTAAATTTAAAAACCACCCCAGGACCAGTCAGGGCTAAAAAAAGTGCTAAATCAACAGGCACGAATGCTAATTTGTAATGCACATTCATTTTAAATACTCATACTCTAAAGGAAAAATGACAATGTTTAAAAAAAAATCTTTTTATTCAGTAATCTCACAGTGTTACAATATATTTCTTAATACTAAAACCATAACATTTGTGTTTTGAATATTAAGATCTCACAATATCACCAAATTAGTAGTGTCTATAATTTAGTAAGCATGTATACACTATATTACTTTGGCGAGGTTTGGCGCGCAACTTTATCCATGCTAAGGAGTTTTTCAAATATGTTTATTTCTTTTTTTTAGTCTTGGATCAGCCCTGCATGTTATGAAATCGGAGACGGCAGGCAACTAATGGGGAGCGCTAATTGTAATCATATCTATACTTTACAAGTTCGAAGAATAATATACAGGTGCTTTAAAGGCATCGATTACACGATCCGCGAAAACAATGGCTGCGGAGAATTGAATAACGATGTTAAAAGAGCTATAGATAACAATTTAGTCTTTTCAAGTTCTAGCTTAAGCATATATTTCATATAAATATGAATAACAGGTTACAATTAAATTACATTTTATAAATCCATCTTTAATATAAGGTATTATTTTTCTCTTCATCTACATGACTTAGTATAATTCTTAATTTAGACACACGAAAGAAAATTTCAACTTTTTAGTATTGAGGATTTATTAATTTAAAACTCATACAGAAAGTGTAATATGGGGAAAAACAAATGGCAGGCGTAAAAATACATATTTGACATTAGTTTATTCCGTAATAGGAATTGCTCTGTATAGAGGCTGCGCTAATATGCGATTACGGAGAATTAGACCAGCTTCCCATTACGATCGGCTTACTCAGAAGCCATTGACTTCCATATAATAATATAATCAAAAATCTATACACCTAGACCAACGAATCGACTAAAATATGAGACGCTGAGAACATGATTCGAATCTGCTCCGGTATAACCCATTGGACTTCAAGTCCAATTCCTTAACTACACGGACACCTCAGCTCTGAAAACATGAAATTTAAAACTGTATTAGTGTCTGATCGCTTTTAAAGTTCTCTTTAATAAAATTTTCTATATGAATCTGTAAAAATAAATTTATAAGGAACATAATTCTTGCACTGTTATATACAGAATCTTAGTGTTTCATAATAAATATCGTTCCGACAGGGAAACCGAAAAGAATTCGTACACTGAGATAAATCGCTTGGCGCTGATTTAGCGAAGTAACAAACCCAGCCGACGTAACTGTCTGTGACGGCCCGCGTATTATTAGAGCGGTTAATTTTATCTTTTATCTATTTTTATATGACCTACGCATAAACTCGTCGTTTACACCGATAGCAAAAGAATTAGTGTGCGTCCTTTTACTCTTACGAGAATTAATATTTGATACGATATAAATATAAGCTAGAACCATATACACAAGAATTTCTAGAAATGCAAGTAAACGTTTGTATATTAGGCTGTGACTCTCAAATTCGCAACTTACCTAATAATATGTATATATAATTTGATAAGAGCAACACATTAACAGTTTACTACCCTTATAAGCGATTTTATTTTTAAATAATTGACGGTATCAGGCGTTACTTTGCGAAAATCCAACCACATCACCACACTGAATTTCCGAAGTGATCATCAGGAGATAGACTTTACAAAGGTTATTCGTAAAGCAGTTTTATAGAGTATAAGTGGAAAAAAACTAAAGAAATGTCCCATAAATGACTACTATTTTTGGTTTACTCCATTTATTAATAGCGGTGTTGTAAAGTAATATTAATTGTAATTATCAGTTAACTTTAATAAGTACTTTTAACTTTTTTTGTTGAAAGGTAATTAATAATCTTCATTCCTTTTAAACAGGGATTTGTTCTACTTAAAATTTCACAATGAACGGTTGAGTAATTAAGGCTTGACAAATTTGTCAACTAACTCTACAATTTATAACACTACATAGGATAGATAGTACTATTATATGTGAACATATATGTTATATGAGCAGGAAGTAGCACAACGTCTGCCGAACGCTATGTCGTAGAAGTTATATTAGTACCTCGGTCTAAATAGGTGACGAGGACAGTTCGGGAGGTTACATTAAAAAAGTTTAAATTGTCAAAAGCGCTAAGGTTAAATTAGAAATAATTTGGTTATTAAGTATTCTTATATTTTTTTATTTTTCCGCGCAATTTTCATAATATTTTTCTTTCATAACAACCTCCTTACGATAACTAAGACATCAATCGATAAAAAAGACATTAATCGATAACAAAGACAATAATCGATAATGATGTCGAGACCAATGGTAATAGGGATTCATTTTTATATATATAAAAGGTATGGATAGATAAAAGTATGCTCTAAAACATAGACAAGTAATAGTATTAGACGAGATGCAACCCCGTTTAGAACTGGGTTACTTTGAGCTTAAATATAAAACGGATGAATTGATTACTAAGAGTTCATATACGTAGCAGACAGTTCAAGCGTTGTGGCCGTTTTGAACGTATTAATAAACCTACAGAAATTATCTACGTACCATCTAAGCGACGCTACTTCGCTTCACTACCTGGTTTTGCTTCACTACTAGTTTTCGCTTCACTAACGGTTTTCGCTTCACTACCTTTCACAAAAATCATGTATAACATAATTGTTCCCCTTTAAAAGTTCTAAATAAAAATATGTGATAGCATATGTCTGTCTTTAGAGGTTGGCTCACTAAAAACTTTTTATGCTAAACAATTTTTTTCTAAAACAACGCATTATTTGTGTAGGTGTTTTTGTAAACATGACATTTATCCGTATCCAAAAATTATTTTTAAACCGTTAAGTGAAAGGAGTTGCCCACGCGGACAAAGCCGCGGGAAACAGCCAGTTTTATTATAAAGTTCTTTTTCTATATTATGAAAAGAAAAAATGATTATGAATTCAAAATTTGTATTTTTTTTTTTCGCCATTTATCAAAATTTGTACTTAGCCATTGTTTTCAATAAAGCACATATACTTTTTTATTTATCTTTAATTTGTTTAGACACTTCTGCCAAAAAAGCTGCGTAGTACGATTCGTACCCATAGTTTATATTCAAAATAAACAATAAAAGTTCCTGGGCCGTTGAAAGCTTGTCATTGGATTTGTAGGGTCTTTTTTCACCCTTGTTGAAGTAGAAGTTTTCAGTGTTATACAATTAACTGCCAACAGAGCAATGAACAATAGAACTGAAATAAAAAACATAAATAAATTTATACTTATTATAAACACGGCTTTTTAATTTACGTAAGGGTTCCCCTGACTAGTTTCGAACCCGTCCAGGGTCCATCTTAATGACTTCGCTAGGAAAAGCTAGTTCGCTTTATCGAAGTATTTAGTATTTTTTCCTTTTTTTTAATAGGCCTGTGGTATGGTTTTCGTCGAGGTTTGAAAAGTGGGAGCGTAGGTCGATATGCTCAACCACAGGAAAGGAAGGTCCGGGCTAATTGGAGTTGCCCGGGGCGACCGCGCCTCACCGACAGTTGTTCGTCGAAAGATCTATTTATAGTAATCGAGAATAGAAACTCCGCTAGCGTGAGTTGGTTTGTACGAAGATTTTCTGCGCTTATACTGCGATCGTCTTCTTCTCTACAGCGCCATCTAGTTTGCTTTTGTGTAACCTTTTTCCACTCGACATCATTGCCATCTCGTCATGTAGTGGCGGCTTAGAAACTTCGCTTGCGTGAGTTAGCTCTTGTACTGCGGTCGTCGTCATCCGTACAGCGTCATCTAGTTTTGCTTTGGTGTAACCTTTTCCACTTGACATCATTGCCATCTTGTTATGTAGCAGCCGCTACAGATTTCTGATTCAAATAAAATAAGACTGGAGGTATGCAAAGAGTGAATACTAAAATAGTGTTGATTCTCAGGTGTACGAGTCAATACGTGCGTTGAAAACGTAACAAAAATCAGTACAGCTCTTTGGCTAGGACTTGGTAAAGCTTCAACAATTTTGCTACCTCTAAAATGCTCGAAATGGGGTTTTACGATACGAATAGCATCTATTAACCTTACTTAATTTCTTTAATCTCTATACATCTATTGCATAAATTATTTATATATTAAAGCGTGAAGCGAAAACTTTAGACACCCTTTTACGAAAATTGCGCGGACGGAGGATTATGAAATTTGGCACAATTGTTAGTTTTTTTTTATGATACAATGAGCAAACGAGCAGGCAGCAGGCACCCATGTGCCTACCTACAGTGGTTGGAGGGGAACGTGCAAACGGACACAGCATGCAAAGTAGCCAGGTATGTGTACATGCAGCTTAACCTTGGTTTTATCTATTAAGTAAAAAAAAATATCCATTTTTTTTTAATTTTCGTTTAAAAAGAAAATCTTATACGATTAAACATTACAAGTATAATTGAAAGAATATACCTTAAATATATTAAGAAATTCGTTATAGAAGTCTTGCATAAGTTAGTAAATCAATACAGACTAGCACGGCCTTTTCGAACCGTAGTAAGGTCGAAAAGTTCCTTACTTCGGTTCGAAAAGTAAGTAACATTTCGACTCAATGTATGTCAACCAGTCGATTTTTCGAACCGAAGTAAAGTCGACTCTTCGACATAGTAAAAAGTTCCTTCTAGGCCCTCAGTTTTGAGAAATAGTACTAGTTGACTATTTTAGTCATTGATGTGGTGATATTTTTTAATGGTTTAAGTAACCTGTAATATAGGAAATAGGGCATTGAATTATTAAAAAGTTTGGTTATTGCTAAAATAAAGATATATCAATTAAAAATTTTATTAATTGAATTAATAATTATTCATCATTAGATGACTGAAAGCAAGTATTGGGACCTCTGCTGGAGAAAACAGCTATATTACGCACAGTCAAAGTCAAAATCTTTAATTCATATAGACTTTTTTATAAGCTCTTATGAACGTCACATGTATAGTAATATATAATTTTTTTAATCATTTAAAAATTTGGTAATAAAATTTACGACTTAAGAGCTAAGTTTACGAGGGTGAGCTGCAGTACTGCACTGAGAAGAGCCTGCAACAAACTCCATCCACCATTTTCACAATAATTAAGATTTGGTTAGAGCAATTAATTGCCAATAATTTATTGAAATAATCCTTTACTAATATATATTATTGTGGGAAAGGCACACCAAGGTGAGAGGCTTTTCGGCGAGGCATGAACGGTAGGAGCGAAGGTCGATAGCCTCAAAATGAAACGCAACAAAAATATAACCGAGATCGAATGTAAAATAAATGTACTAAAAGCATTGGAGAGTTCGTCTGATTTACTCCACGTCCCGGTTTATATTTTTAAATATATTTAAAATAATCATAAATTGAAAATCGACCCGTTGAGGCGCCCTCTGAAACTTGGCGCCTGGAGTGGCCGCTCCGTTTCCCTTATGCTAGGGCCGGCCCTGGTTGCAAGTCCAAAACCATATTGGTTTGCAATAAAAAAAAATATTTCTTCTTGCATGACAATTTTCCAGTCAGGTACATATTATACCGTGACTTGATTTTTTTTTGCAATTTTTTATTAAAATTCCTTAGTCTCCTATTTTCTTTATCTTTGTCGATGTCGATTTAATCTTTTTTGATACAATCACTAGCTTTTCCGTTCTACATGTGATGCTCTCTTTATTAAGCGGAACATTATTAATCTGTCTTTATGAACAACTTTCATAGAACCTCCTTAACTTTTTTTTTAATCAGCACTGTATACTCCTCAGGCTAAAGGCCCATGCCATTGTTATCTTCTTCTTCTTTTTTTTGTTTTATTGCCATTTTCGATTTTACTTATTCTTCTATAGTCCCAGTTTTATCTCCTTATCATATATAATGCAAAGCATAACCAAACCTGTCTCCAAATATTTGAACACTTGTTTGACCAAACCCGTGTCCAAATATTACCCCCCCCCTACCTAACGTGTGACCTAATTTATGGATGACCCGTAACAAACGAGCCGAAATCGAGCTAGACATCTTGTGCACTAAAAGCTAGAATTGGAATTGGAGCGTTTGACAAAGTTTAACCGCTCCAGGTATCTCAACACCAGCTACATACAGTCTTGATATGTTTAATTTATTTATCTAGTTTATGAGTAGTGCTATCAGATCAAGGTTGCCACGTGTATGTGAGATAGATCTCGCCGCGAACCACGCTTATATTGATTGCCCTTCGTTCACCTTGGTACGGTTGTTCAATTAATTATGTAAAATCGGAACTAGGTAAAAGGTTATTAATTACATTAATGAAAGCCCTCGACATCCATTTAACAGATTAAATTATAGGTAGCGCCATGCTTGTAGCCGAATTGGGCCGGCGCGTCCGGGTACCAGTACCTCTTTCTCACATGAGATCGGCGTTCATAGGTAAGTCAATATCGTAAGAAATGGCGTGACGATTTGGATGCCTTTGGGGGAAGTTGTGGCTGAGATTGGCAGAGGAAGATAGAGGATAGAGGAAGATGGATCAAGAAGGAGGAGACCTTTGCCCAGCTGTGGGCCACATTAGGTTTTATAAAAAAAAAATGACAAACTTCCTCCTTGCCAAATTTTATCTTTGTATAGTCGACAAAGAAATTGGTTTGCCACGCTAAGATCGTATGTCGTTTGCACGTCAGTTGTTTAAAAGGCTTATTTTTGCTTGTTATGCATTAAGTTAGTTTCTAACGAATAACCCTTAGCAAAATTTTCTTTATCTAGGAACTGTCATGCAAAATAGTCTTTCTGGTTAAATGTAACACTAAAAGAATTTTTGAAATCGAATCGGTAGTTCTTGAGATTAGCGCGCTCAAGTAAAAAAAATCCTTCAGCTTTATATATATATTGTTAGGTTGCTAAAATATTTATTTTAATATTAATGAATTTCTAAAATTGATTTGAGCAATTTGGTTGTTATCAGTATCTACTATGGAGTAAGCCTTGGTATTCTATTTCGTACTCGAACCTTCTTTTACAAAATCGATGTGCTATACAATTTTAAAATTACGTAAATTGCTAAACATATTTAAATTGAACGGTCTTCTGTATAAAATATAATATTAAGTTAAGAATACAATATTTATTGTTCTTCGAGCAAGCGTCGAACGTTATTATAATTTATTCGTGAAATTTAAATAACAAATGCAAAATTACAATGTTAAATAATTTTATAGCACAACGCTTGTATTGAATAATCAAATGTTACAATACAGTATTAGAAATAAAGTTGCTAAGAGCGTGTATACGTATACATATAAGCGTGTCTTAAACACGCTTATATGTATACATATATATTAATTTTCTTAATAAGTTTTTAACGTGTACTATCAATATGGAAAATTAACTCTTATATCTTTGGATATCCTAGGGGGGAGGGCACCAGTAAAATTTAAAAGACGCATTTAATTACTTAAGAAAAATGAAGGAATATACAACATTAATTTTATAGACAGCGTCAGAAACTATACATGTAGAATCCTTGCACCTTATAGGAGGGGGGGGGGGTTTCTTTAATACCCTTATAGAACCATTATAAAAA
The DNA here is from genome assembly GCA_024363005.1 of Charaxes varanes. Classification (NCBI taxonomy): domain Eukaryota; kingdom Metazoa; phylum Arthropoda; class Insecta; order Lepidoptera; family Nymphalidae; genus Charaxes; species Charaxes varanes. The sequence continues at coordinate 128,609 of JANCMC010020236.1, forward strand.
CTCTGGCGGGTCAGATCAAAATAAGGTAAGTTAATTAGATGGAGATAAGCTTATATTTTAGGTATCTATCGAATTCAGCGTAAAAAATAAATAAATGAAGAGCCACAAAGTTGTAAAGAAAAAACGTCCACACGTCTCTTGTCAAATATTCGAGCACGATTAATTTTTTTTACTGTGAAGGAAATGCCTTTAGGATAACGGACAAAACATAATCCGATGATTATCTCAAGGCAATGTAGTTAAAACAATCACTCGCGACATAAAACCACGCTCCAGGCGTTATGCTCCACATGACCTTTTTTTACGCGGGAAAACCCGGCACGGATATCCACCCGTCAAAGGGCCGATGGTGGGTTATGTCGGACTCCGACCAACTAAAAGCCAAAGGTAGTCCCTCCTTACCGCGACGGAGATATGTTACCGGTCTACCATATCTCCGCCAGTGACGTCCTTTGTAGACTCCCCTTCTAGGGTGCTTTACTTTAACTCCATGGGGTAGCGTGCCAGAACACGATGCACACCATCCACCTTAGGACCTATGCATGACACCAACCGACCGCTCGTATCAGTCACTGCCACCGGTTCTCTCAGGGAGGAATGCGACGGTCGTAGGCTGATCGCCGTCCGCCTACTGCTCTCCTATGCGGAGAGTAAGCGCAACATGACCTTATCTTAATGACTTTTTTTTCGTTTCCACTTAATCAACGTTATCCATTAGATCCCCACAACGCTTTAGCGTCATTCGGAAGTGTAGTTCGGAAAATATGAGTTTGTTCAAAAGGAAATTTCTCTGTGACAAATTAGTCTGTGGATTAAATGAAGCGTGCAATCTTTTTAGTGTTTAATGTGCAGAACCGAATCACGGTTGAAATGCAGATGAGTTTTCGCGAATCGAATTTTTCCTATTCTCGGTTACTTTTGAGTGTTCCGATGTACTACAAGGAACTCTTATAATTTCGCTCTCTCCGTCCGTCCGTCTGTCTGTCCATAAGGTGCCCTTCCCCCCTACCTACCCCTCTAGGTGATACGCTATAAACGTCTTTGCTAAATAACTTCAAAAGTTGTTGTCCGATTTCGTTCAAAATAATTTTCCTAATGAGTTTTTAGCGTGTTCTATCAAAACGGAAAAATTCAAGTCTCTACTTTGGAAATGCTAGGAGGGTGGGGACCACCTTACGGACAGAGCGAAATTATAAGGGGTCCTTGTAAACTACGGAACCCTTAAAAAACGATTTTAAATCCGTTTTGAATCGTATCCCACGTATCGTATATTAAATTTAATAATCTAAGCATATAGGAGCAATGTTTTATTGAAAATACATTCGAACCATAATATTAGAGCAAGTCAGAGCACAAAATAAACATTCAAACAGAGGATATTGCAAAATGCGCGCCAACTTTGTGTTTGAACAAATGCCCTCCGGCAACTAACAATGACTAAAATCGAAATGTATTATATTTATTTAGTCCGTGTAAAATTTTGACCGTATCAAGAAATCCGTTCCTAGCGGATGGCTACCCACTATAACTTCTTGCAAAATTTTATCTTTGTACGTCTTGCAGTTTTCGATATTTTGTGACTGAAACTTCGCTTTTATTTAATAACTGTAGTGATCGACTGCTGGTTTGTAATATGGGATATAAAGCTTTTTATTTGCTTACCGTATGCATATTGAAAGATGTGCAGAAAAAAATTGTCCTTATTACAACGACACTCGATAATATCATAACTTTAAATGTCACAATTAAAGAAAAAAACCATTGTCATTTCGTCATGACTACGCGTTGTATACGCGATCCTATAATATTTTTTTCTGGTATTAGTGGTCTGGTACCATACTGGCTTATAAGCGGTCTGGTACCACACTTAGAGAAGATTTAAATATGTGGACCTCTCTATCTCTCTCTCTCTATCTAATAATTCAAAATCAGATGTCTAGTTTTGTATTCCCAACAGTTAAAAATGAATCAATCAGTGCTCTATTTGAATTAAGTGTTGAATAAAAATATTAGAGTCTCAATTCATGCACGACGAATTCTAAGGACAGACAACAAAATGACACTTCGTTTAGCCTTTATAAAATTTTAGACTTTAGATCTTGTAGTTAATTTCTATACTAAATTAGTGGCTCGAATGTACCTGCCACGGTGGGCCGGTATCGCGAACTCCTGAGTGCCTACCGATGGCCGCCGATGGCCCGGCAGGCCAAGGAAGAGGTGGCGCGACGATTTGGCTGCCTTTGCGGGGAAGTTGTGCATGAGATTAATATTCATTATTAATAAATTCCCTAGAAGCCGGTAACGCACAACTAGCCCCTGTGGTGCTGCAGGTATCTATGGGCGACGCTGATCACCTGATCTCGGTTGATCCGTTTGCTCGTTTGTCAGCTTAACCTATAAAAAAAATGAGATTCGCTCTGATGTCTTCGTAAGTGATGACGATGTCTCTTTTGAATCATAATACATTAACAATACACCAGTGAGTCCTAGCTTAATATGAAGGTGAACGGTCATTCACTTTAAGTGATTGTTCCTAGTGTTTGGCAAAAGGATGAGTAATTGCGCGAGTGTGACACAACCTTTTGGAATGTCATATTATGTTAGCTAGTGAATAGTGTATGAAAAAGTGTGTGCAACGCTTACAACACACGCAAGGTTTATAAACTGGTGGAAATTACGATATTCAATTTTTACTTGATAACCAGTGTTGTTGCGAAAACTTTGCTTTGCTAAGAGATGTCTGGATCACGTCGCATCGTGTAACACGTGCATATTTTATAAACACGTGCATATTTTAGTTACGGCAGAAGAAATAGTGACAAAAACATTAATCTATTCAAATTTCACCTAATTTTACTAGTATATTATAAACTAGCGGACCCGGCAGACGTTGTCCTGCCCGAACGTTGGTTTACTTACTATTTACAACTAATTAATCTATTATCCTATAATATTGTCCCAATTACCGATTCATTTTCCGTTCCCGTTCCATAATGACAAAGAAAAAAACTTTATTCAGACATAAAAAACAACACTATATCTGAGAACTTGGGTCTACTTCATACACAGAAAAAAAGCAAAAAACCCTAAATAATACTTAACAAGATATAGTGTTGCAATCTGCGGAAAGGGCTCAGGTTAAATCAGAGCAAAAACTCTAAAGCTGATTTTCAGTAGCTCCCTAAGGGTTCACTATTTTGGCGTTAATGACCTAAACATGATAGATGGACATTTGCTGTCGCGGGTTTTTTTGTAGAACTATTTAAGATAAACATTTCCTTCATACACTATTTACGTGTAACTTTAACAGTTTTTGCAGCGCACGCAAGAATATATTTAATTTAAGAACTTATTTAACATTTATCGTTATATTTTGAACAATTCACAGAATATCTTTATGGTTTATAGCCTATGTGTTATTCTCATATATAAACTATATTATTGTAAAGTTTTATTAAAATCCACTCAGTAGTTTTTCCGTGATTGAGCGCCAAACATTATTTCGCGTTTATAATATTAGTAGGATGGAAGTCTCTATTTTATGTTGAGACATAAATCATTATCGTCAATAAAGTCTGACATACAAGTGACCTTTTACATAAATCATAGACCACGCGTTTAATGCTATTACTGGTTTTATGTCGCGATCGTACCGAGAGAATGTACTAGAACTTGTACTACGAGAGTCTCGATAGTTTAGTGGTAAAAACAGCGGAGTGACCTCCACCAGGAATCGGTTGGTAGGTAAAACTGCTCACCCAGGTGGAAAGTGTACGCCGAGGAATGAGCGATGGGAGCGTAGGTTCATATGTGCAAAGGTGTTACGGACAGATGATACAAGAACGGTATGGCGGGGTCTTCGATCGTGGACGCCGTCGGACGGACTGATCCTGGCTGGCACTAGTACGTAACATAGCGAGCGAGATAGGCACGACCTGTCGCAAGTCGTCACTCCACCTAGCTGGTGGACGTACTACGCTACGCTTACCGAGACGCGGTCTGCACTCAAGAACTAGGCACATACTATAAGAAAAAAGCATAGTTAATTCAAAAAGCGCTCGTTATTTTCGGAACGGCAAAAGACCCAATGTCGTGATTGGCGTTCAATATTGGCATAATAAAGCTTCAATCAGGTACTGTATTGCAGTTCTCGTGTTGCGAAATTAAATTTTCCTCCCCACGTGTTTGCAAATTTTCAATCAATACAACGCTTTCAATACTTAATATCATAGCCATACTATTGGAAATGCCAGCAGCAGGAAAATGTAATTTAAAGGGCAATTGGACTTTAATATTGAATAAAACTCATGTTTTAGTTCCGTTTAATATTGGTATATATATAATTCTCTTCAGAAAAATCGAAACACCTTGCAAGTTTATGTTTTGTAAGTGAATAAATTGCATACTTTTATTTGATATTCGGTTTTCCTTACAGAATTATAGTAAATTATTGTTATTAGATAAAAATCTCACAGCCTTAAGAAACCGTAGATCTCAATATTTACTACAAATTTTAACTGTATATTTCAACGCCTTCCTCAGAAGAGAGGTAGACGAACAAACATTTATACAAGAATAAATTTACACTTTTCGGATTTTTTCCTATATTTGTGTTACAAGATTTAACGTCTTGCCAAATTTCATGGTTCTGGGGCATCAGGAAGTATAGGTTTTGATTTCCGTTTCGAATGTACTGGTATAGGGAATGCGAAATAAATGGTCATATCTTTTGATTGTGTATATTTAGAGAGTTGATATTTTCACAGCTTTAAGGGATTTTAAACCTCAGTATTTGGTATTAATCTCAACTTTGTACCTGTTTGTTTCCGAGAAAAAGGGAACCGTCAGAAAGACACAAAGGTAGACAAACAGACACTGTTGCAAGGACAAATTTACAATTTTCGGATTTTTTCCTTTACTTGTGTTACAAGATGTAGCTTATTGCCAAATTTCATGATTCTAGGTCAACGGGAAGTACCCTATAGGTTTTGGGTCTCCTTGCACTGGCCGGCAATCTTTATTTAAAATAAAACCAAATGAACACCAATTCCCAACGATTTATACATGTACAAGATGGTGGCACCGGCCGAGCGGCGCGACGCACACTGAGCTAAGCCATTTCATTTATATCACAAGGACCAACCGGACAGTCGCCGGCGGTTCATCTGAATCAAGTCTATATAAAAATCAATCGTTGTTCGTTAGTTTAGCTAAAATTTGAAAACCAGTAGATCGTTTTAAATTCTATTTATTTTGCTTCATTTCCCTTATTTCGAAAAAGATTTAATTTTTTTTAAAGATAGATTATTTGAAAATAGTCAAAAATACTTCGTAATACTTCTAATAAATGACAGTTGTGCTAGACTTTTTGATTGACGACAATGTTAAATTATTAGTCTACAAAACATTCGGCCAGTGTCACTTTCTATTGAGAAGTTATAAAGATGAATGTGATGATTGCATTAATACAAAGCATAACATTGCAGACGAGCCAATTGCTTTATTCGGATTGGTATTTAAACTTTAGTGGCAACTTGACCCATAATCCAGAACGTGTTTTACCACCACGCCCACGGGTTTTGATTAGCGTGCGTTAAGATATGGCCCTTATGGGTCAGTTTAACTAAAATGAATCCTATCACCATGATATTAGGGTGTAGTTTAGGGTTAACATGTGGTGTTGTCTAGAAACGGTTCACTGAACTCCATAAAACTGTGTGCCGCTGTGTACGAATTCCTTGCGAATTTTCACCACGAATGTGAGAAAAAGTTAAATTTCACTTTTACCAAAAGCAGTCTTCAATTAATTATATTTAATTAATATTTACGGCATACTTAATGGTAACTTTACAATAAATGCTAAAATAGCATTCGTGAAATTTACATAAATGTAAACAAATCAAGAAATATCAATAAAAGCCTTCTGGTCGTGCTGATGTCCATGGGCGTCGGTAGGCACTTAGGTGCATGCTCGTTTGCCCTTTGTAACATAAAATAACGTTTAGCGTCTCAATAGCTTAACGGTGTGCGGGATGCACTAAAATCTACAAGGTATCAGGTTCAAACCCCATCGTCAATAATTTCGATGCTTTTGACTTTATATATTTGCAGATTTTCGAGAATTATTTGAATATTGACACGTAGAATATTTTCCACCTTCAAAAATAAAAGAATTTAAAGTAACCTGACATGCTTAATTATATATAATACCAATGTTGGAACAATTTATTAATTTTTTCAAATTGAATTGAATGCAAAATGGAAATTCTGAAAGTGGTAGAAAGCTGTAATTAAGCCAGTAAAGTAACCATTACTGATTTTGCTAATTGATATTGTTTTAACTTAAAGATAACACTGAAAATTGCTCAAACTAATTTTAGTAAGAGGGGTAGTGGTCTAATCAGTGATCGCTATTTGAGTCGATCGCTATGTTAAGTAGCTCTTGCTGCAGCCAGGTGATAGATTGGTGACTGATTCTAACATTGATTTATATTTGATATCTGACCTCCTCCGTGTTTCAGCAGGCACGTTAAACAATGGGATCCGATTAATGTCAATGAGATAAATATTGTCGTGAGCTTGTAGAAATCGTCCCGAGGATAACGACTAACACAGGCATTAAGTTGTCTACATTAGGAACAGACGTCCGTGTGTCATATAGTCCTGTATATATTTATTTATTTATTATCAACACAACACAACGCATAAAAGTCAACATTCTTCTAGGTATATTGCTCATTGCCATGTCATTTGTCAACGACAATGTTCTCAGCTTTAGCTTGTTCAGGTGGCCGTAGGCAAGCCACATAACGTGGCATTATGCCGAATTAATTCCCAAGCTCTTGTTAATCGTCCTGAAAATAAAGGGTGTATTATGTAAGCAGTTTATCGCCAGGCAACCGGCGATTGCGTTAAGTCTCCAAGATTCGAACAATTGTGGGAGAGTCGTGCCGCGCACTCGTTTGTAATACGTGTAGAGCTTACTGATCGCCACTTTTGTAAAGCCTTTTAGACTGTAAGATATTTTTTTAATATTACAAGGGGCAAACGGGCAGGCGGCCAATTAGGTATTTACACCGGTTTAAGGACACCCGTCCTTCAGGTCACTGGTTGCTCTCAAAAAAATGAAGAAAGATGACAGCGCTCTATTTTGCCAAATCGCCATACCGGTAACTCTCGTAACGGGTTCAAAGGTGTATCGTATGATGGCGTACAATCTTATGAAAAGAAAGGTGGCTTTAAAAGTATTAACAAATGACAATCGAAAAAGAAAATGACCGAAATTATATACTATTCTTGATTTTTCTGTAAGAAATTTCCACACCAATATTTATATAAATTTCTTATTTTTCAATTCTACTTTAAATAGGCAAATCACTATTTAAATTTCCAAACATTAGTCGAGGGGATTCTCGGAATTTAATTACATTTGCAATTTTTACTAAAATTCAAATTTAAAGGGGAGACAAAGTTGAAAATTGGGCAAAAAAATCTTTACTGGGAATATGTGTTACGTTGGGCATTCCTTGGGATCTGGATTGGGCTTCTTCTGCAGCCATTTCCGCAATGAGATGCGTCAGCGTCAAAGTGGTAAGGTAAAGTTGTATTCTACTACTGCATACTACCTGGCGGCAATCGTTTTCTTCACGAAGCGACCAACTGCGTCGTCCGTGTAGTATTCCATTTAAAAATCGATCTGGTATAAATTCTTCTACGTCTGCTCCCCAATATTGAGGATTGCGATGGATTCCCCAGATACTTATGATCAAGTCTGTGCCTTCATAAATAACCAAGTCTGAAGCTGAAATTACGAAAACATATTTTGATGGTTTTATCTGTGGTGGGTAGAATTGTGTTAGAATAACGATCCAGAAACTTATGGCAAGTTTTAAAGCTTTGAAAAAATATTTCGTTTCAATAAATTAATGTACGTGGATAAAATACACTTCTATTAGTAGATGCACTCATTATCTATAGTATAATAAGTACAATACTCATCTGACAACATTATTTGGACATTTCTACTGCAAATGGCCTCCCAACGAAAGCTAGCTGTGCTATCCAAGACATTAAAGTTATGTTTCATTATAAATTTACCTTTTGTGCCAGGTATAATGAATTATTTTTATTATTGATGGTGTAATGCAACGATTACAATAATAATAATTAGTATGAATTGCAAGAGTATGCCTGTATTTTAACCACTAAGATTGTCTCGGACCGCACTTGCCTGGGTGGTAGACCTGGAGGAGAATTTCAAATGAAAACCATTTTTTATAACAAATGGAAAACAGTCAGATGATTCATAAGTATGTATCCGATTATTGATATCGAACGACAACTTTTATTGTTTTATTTTTATTATAAAATATCGTTAAAGTCAATGATTTTCGCATTTGGACTTTCATCAGTTCGTATTAGAAAATCATTTTAGTTCTTGAAAAGATTTTTCATTTTTAGGGTTCCGTAGTACTACAAGGAACCCTTATAACTTCGCTCTGTCCGTCCGTCCGTGTGCCCGTAAGGTGGTCCCCAGCATTTCCAAACTATGAAGACTAAAAACTCATTAGAAAAAATATTTTGAACGAATTCGGACAACAACTTTTGAAGTTAATGAATACCTTTATAGCGTATCAGACACGCGACCCTTCTATATAAGCGTGACTTGATACGCTCTTGGCCATTTATTAAGTACTTTCTTTGATATTTTATCTATGCTATATTATTTGTCTATTTTAACATTTCATCGATTAATGTCACTTTGTGATATTAATCGTAAGGTTGTAGAGATCGTGGAGGTTCCGAGGATGACGTCAGATGGCAACCGGTTATCTTGACTCGCCCCACAGCCACATCATCTACAATCGAAGCAGGCGCTGGTATTTAACCGGGATAACACTAGGAAGAAGAAGAAGAAGTAAGATTGATATAAATCTATAAATAAAAGGTCATCTAAAACATCGAAAACCGCGGGACGTACAATGATGAAACCTGAAAAGAAAGTAGTAAATAGTGATTAGACATCTGGTAAGAAAATATTTTTAGATAAGGCCAGATTAAGAACGCCTAAGACCGTTCAATTTGACGCGGACGACGTCGCGGTAAACAGCTGGTATATTATAAAATTAAAGTCAGAGTAGCTATGTATATGTAGTAATAGTAGTGTAGCAGCCGCTACATAACTAGACGACTCCAAGGTGGAAGCTTTTCGGCGAGGAATGAAAGGTGGGAGCCAAGGTCGATATGCTCAACCACCGCAAAGGAAGTTCTTCGTGTCCGGGCTGGTTCGTCTTCGGGGCAGCCATTTCCGCAATGAGAGGGTGGTGTTGGGTGTTTCGTACACCAATGTTTATGGAAAACCGGTTTTTTAGGATAATCGAACTGTACTGATTCAGCCATACAAAGTTAAAACCATACATAGTTTTTTTATACCTTTTAATGGCCAAAAGGGTTTAAGTAAAGAGTGTGATAATAATTGGGGGGTTTTCTGTACACCCGTGTTTATGGAAAACCGGCTTTTTCGGATAATTGAACTGTACTGATTCAGCCATACAAAATGAAAACCATACCATACATAACTTTTATACCTTTTAATGGCCAATAGGGTTTAAATAAAGAGTGATAATAATTGGAGGGTTTTCCGTACACCCGTGTTTATGGAAAACCGGCTTCTTCGGATAATCGAACTGTACTGATTCAGCCATACAAAATGAAAACCATACCATACATAACTTTTATACCTTTTAATGGCTAATAGGGTTTAAATAAAGAGTGATAATAATTGGAGGGTTTTCCGTACATCCGTGTTTATGGAAAACCGGTTTTTTCGGATAATCGAACTGTACTGATTCAGCCATACAAAATGAAAACCATACCATACATAAATTTTTATACCTTTTAATGGCCAATAGGGTTTAAATAAAGAGTGATAATAATTGGAGGGTTTTCCGTACGCCCGTGTTTATGGAAAACCGGTTTTTTCGGATAATCGAACTGTACTGATTCAGCCATACAGAATGAAAACCGCACATAAATTTTTATACCTTTTAATGGCCAATAGGATTTAAATAAAAAGTGTGATATAACCCTTTCCCTATTCTGTATTCACACAATAAAAAAGTCTTAAGGCGGGCATTTTGACTTCAACTTAATTAAGATAATGTCCGGAACAATGATTATCGCAAAACATTTCGTTCCGAGTAAAAGAAAGAATTTATGTTAGAGATATTTTTAAAAGCCTTTTTATCTCCTCCAGTTTTGTTTAGAGATATAACCCCTGCAAATGAGCGAAGTTATACAAGGATTGCTTGTTTATAATTAATTTCTAGAGAAAATCATAATTATTTTTCAAAAGCACTTTGTTTGTCTAAATATCGTGTAATCATGTTTCTTTATTAGGAGGTCGTAGTTTAATCAGTGGCCGGCATTTGAATCGATTTCTAGGTTAAGCAGTTCTTACCGCGGCTGGGTGACGGATGGGTGACCTATTCTAACTCTGGTTTTTAAAATATCCAATCTCCTCCATGAGCGAAGTTATACAAAGATTAAAGATAATAATTAATTTTCAAAAGCACTGTGATTATGTAAATTCATGTAATCATATTTCTTTATTAGGAGGTCGTAGATTAATCAGTGGCCGGCATTGGAATCCATTTCTAGGTTAAGCAGTTGTTACCGCGGCTGAGTGATGGATGGGTGACCAATACTAAGTCTGGTTTTTGAAATATCTGACCTCCTCTGCGTTTCGGAAGGCACGTAAAAATTGGATTCCAATTAATGTCACTGTTGAAAGTACGGTATGTTTGTATAGCCTGCAGAAAGGAACAACAAGGTGGAAGATTTTCAGCGATGAATGAAAGGTGGGAGCGTTGGTTGATATGCTCAACCACCGCAAAAGAAGATCTTCTATCCAGGCTAGTTGGAATTTCCCCGAGCGGCAGCTCCCCGCCAACAGTTGTTAGTCGGGAGTTGTATATATAGCGATCGTATGTAGAAACTTCGATAGCGTGAGTTGGTTTGTATGGAGATTTTCAGCGTTTGTACTGCGGTCATTGTCATCCGTACAGCGTCATCTAGTTTGCTTTCGTGTAACCTTTTCACTCGACATCATTGCCATCTCGGTATGTAGCGGCGGCTAGAAACCAAACACCGCATATTGAAAAAAAGCTTTTCTTTAGGTCAGAGGCTGTCTCTTTCTTTGTTATCATGTTCAGAAACGTTTAAGGGACTATTCATTATTGAATCTGTGTTCGTAATAAAATTAGGCATCCAGTTTGAACATATAAATAACCACGCTAACGACTTTTGCTATTGCTTTTTATCAGGCGCTGGAGATCATAAAATCAATCATTCAAACCAACTGCCTCATTCATAAACATACTTTTTGTTTGATTCGGACAATAAATAATTCCAAAATTGATATGATCGCAAATTTTTATCCCAAACTAGCTATTACCCTGGACTTCTGCCGTATGAATATTAGACTTTCCCGTTTACTTTTCACTTTATTTATACTCGTATAAAAACTTTAATTTTGTTATATTTGACAAGAAATTTTCACTTATTTTATAAACTTTAAAGTCTCAGTTAAAATTTTTTATTGTTTTAGCAACATGATAAAGGATAAAATGATCAACGTTTATAGTCACAAAAAGACCTAGCTATTGTGTCCAACGGCTGGGCAAAGTTCTCCTCTTTCTCGATCCACCTTTCAAAGGGCCTTGGCCTTGGCCAAAGGATCCAGAAAGTCACAATATCGGCCCACTTTTGCGGGTCCATTCGAGCAAGATCCCCAGCCCATTCCCACTTCAACTTTGCTGACTTCTTCTCACATCCATTGATGTCATATCAAGGAACGCAAGGTAATATTTTGAACTCGATCAGTGTTTTTTTTTTATTTATTTGTTCATTTAAGATTTCACTTCTTAAGTTATGACCCATCATAATAGTTCACAGATAAACAACTTAAATAGATTATATTTACATATTATATATTAATACGTGAAGGGAAAACCTTAGGTACCATTTTAAGAAAATTGCGCGGACGGATGAGTTCATACTCATCCGTCGATTTGGCACAATTGTAGTTCATGTAAAGGAAGATGTGCGAATTGTAATACTCTTTTGTGATATACCACATCAATATATTAAATTACTAAAATAAAGTCACACGCACACCAATACTCAACGATTTACACACACATATGTTGGATGACGTCAAAGCGTAATCGTGGACAACCGTATGTTATATTAATTGTCATATTTTATTTTTTCTGTGAATAGAAAAAGAAAAATATATTATGTCGTTTTATGCAAACAGGTTTGTGGGCGAATTTCGACCATCCGGCGATCTGTAGTAATATTAATTACTTATTACCTTTTAGATAAAGATTTACTGCATATTAGTTATATAGCAAGGTTGCGACATTGAGTAAAGGATATTTAAATAAAACAAACTAAAAATGGAGTTGTTTTTTATTATTGTTCAGACACGGTCCTTCGCTGTGCCAAATATTTCGATGCGGAAGAGCGAGGGTGTACTCTTGGCCACCTTTATTATGTTTAATCTAGAATTATAGATAATAATGCAGGACAGGTTTATCTATTTGTTAATTGGGTATATAATTATAAACAAATATTGAATATTTAATTACATTTTGTACCAGCGGAGCCTGCAGATGATGTCCTGAACGGACGTTAGGTTACTTACTATTTACTTTTTTAATGGCTTAACCATGAATGATAGATACATGCTGTGGGGCTGTTTTATAGAACTATTTAATATAAACATTTCCTTTATGCCGGAGCCAGATATCGCTTCATTTGAATGATCATTTCAATAATCATGTAGTGTGGACGGGGACTTTGCGCAAAGTTTTGTAGTACTTTGTAGTCTTCAAGGAGATAAATGTGCAAATTGTTGGAGGTATGTCTGGCTCTGGCATTATACACCATATACATGTAACTTTAACGGTATTTTCAACGCACGCTAGAATAGCTCGCAAATAGCAGAATCTTCTCCTACTTACTTCACATTTATCGTTATATTTTGGACAATTCCAACAATATCTTTATAATTTATAGCCTACATGTAATTCTGACATATAATTTATGTTATTGTAAAGTTTTATTATAATCCATTCTTGTCCATAGCTTCCGTGAAAGAGCTTCAAACATACATCCATACATCCATGTGTGCAAACTTTTTCATTTATAATATTAGCAGGATTTTAATTAGAGGTAGCGCCATGCTTGTAGCCGAATTGGGCCGGCGCGTCCGGGTACCAGTACCTCTTTCTCAGGAAAAATGGCAGATTGAAATTTTAAAACCTTCTTTGAAATTTTTCTGTTTTAACAGAACTTAATTTCTAGATACACATTTAAAAGACAGACAACCAAAAAAGAAATAGGTCTTTTTGTGTGATGATATTTTTATTATTTAGATTTCCTTTTTCACGTTAGTATATGTTCTTGAAAAATATTTGACTACGAATTTTGATTTCTAGGCATAAGTTTAACCGCTAATGACTTTCTGTCTCTTTTTTCAGAAAGTCATTCACTTTCTGATGGCGGTCTACTCAAGAATTATGTGAATGAAAACCTCAATAACTAGACCGTAAAAAGGTTGGCCATCAGAGAAGTTAGCCATCAAAGAACCAGAAGATCTTCTGACCTGAAAAAGTCCTGGCTACGAATCAGCCAGGAGTGGACGGTTATTTGCGAAAACTGCTGAATTATTTCACCTCGCAAAGAATAAAGGTCCGGCTGCTTTTGCTTTTCGCAATTTCTCTGACGGCACTTTTACTTCTTCTGCTACTGGAACCTCGGCTTTGACTCACACCCGGGTTTATTCGACCACGCTGATACTGCTGTTGAATTTGCTGAAAAATCACAAAAAAAAATAACTTATTATTACGTCACTTTATACAAAGAAAACATTTCATTTGTTGAGTGCAGTTTTATTTATCTGTTTGTTAGTCATAGAAATAAATAAAAATTGCCAAGAGCGTGTCAAGGGGCGCTTAAATAGAAGGGTTCCGTATCTAATAAGCTATAAACGTATTTGTTGAATAGCTGCAAAAGTTGTTGTCCAATTTCGTTCAAAATAATTTTCCTAATGAGTTTTAGCGTGTTCTATCAATACATGAAAAATTTCAAGTCTCTACGTCTAATAGTTTGGAAATGCTAGGGGGGAGGCGGGCGCCTTACGGGCAGACAGACAAATAGAGCGAAATTATAAGGGTTCTTTGTACTACGGAACCCTAAGAACCGGGCAAGTGCGAGTTAGACTCGAGCACTAAGGGTTTCGTACCATCACGTAATATATTACTAAGTTATTTTAAGATTTTCTTTTAAATTGACAAAGTCATCACAAGTGCCTCATAAGTCAAAATTTTTTGCTTTCTCCTAAAGATATGATTGTGATGTCATTCGATTCGGAATCGCAAATAGATATTTTTTTTTGTTAATTGTTTACAACTTTTGCGAGCGCATCTTAAGTAACCTAAACGCTTTCTTAAAGGCCGGCAACGTATCTGCGAGCCTTCTAACGTTGCAGGTGTTCATGAGCGTCAATAGTCACTCTGGTGATGAACTGCCTGCTCCTTGGCAGTCGTAATATTTAAAAAAAAAAGTTTTTTAAAAATTATCTACATGCGAATCCGAATCAAACAAAACCCTAGGAAAAAGCGAAAAAATTTCGATCTAAAAGACACATGAGACTGTATAGCACAACAGTTAATTGTTGATGTAAAATATTAAGCAAGTTTTATTTTCAGAACCTACATCATTAAAAAAAAATTGTGACTTCATACCTTTACTAATTCATAAAAAAAAAAACAAAGATTAACGTACTTGAACTGCTGCCATTTTTCCCACATGAGCAGAAATATTTACAACGGGCAATCTTAGTTTGTAGTCGTGATTCAATATAATTTATTTCTGATGAAAGTCTTGTTATTCCCTTATTAGTCAAATATTTAACGTGCTGTTTGATATCTTTCCTATTTTTTCTATCCATCGCTTGTAGTTGTTTGTCTGTCAACTGTATCGTTTTTATATAATTTTGATGACCAACAGATTTCTTATCAGAAGATGAGCCATAATCCAATTCATTTGTGAATCTATCGACAATATCATCTTTAAGTGTCATTATTTCTTCTGCACTATCGTCATAATTTATTAGTGTTAATACCTCTGAAAATTAAGTATGAGTAAATCAAAAAGAAAACGATACGCTTTATTTCATTATTGGGTATAATTATATTTGGCAATTTAATTATTGGGTTACAACTATTATATATGAAAAATTGAAATGTCGGTCTGTTTAATGAATACAGTCATATGTTCAAGACATGGTGTTTATAAATGTCGCAAAATTCGTAATCAAACCTCTATTGTAAGGATTTCCATTATTATTATAAACATTATGGTCAGAATTTAGAA
This sequence comes from Charaxes varanes, assembly GCA_024363005.1. Taxonomy (NCBI): domain Eukaryota; kingdom Metazoa; phylum Arthropoda; class Insecta; order Lepidoptera; family Nymphalidae; genus Charaxes; species Charaxes varanes. Next base: position 144,053 of record JANCMC010020236.1, read on the forward strand.
CAACAAAAGAATGCTCTACGTCTGTTTGATCTAAAAGAATTTGATAGAGTAGGGGTAGAATGAGTAATCGCTCGTCTGATGTAAATCAGCGTTTACGCAATGCCGAACAATACGGTCTGGGTGTGATGTCATTTATTAAAATTATGTTAATATTAATTTCGATTTCACTCTATTGAATTTGTTTTGTGTTCTTTACGACCTCCTACGAAAGCGACATGATGAGTAAACGTTACAGTTCCAGCTCGCGAACAATGGTGCAACGCCGACGAAATTGTTGTCATTGTTGCCATCAAGTTGGATGACCGACTAGTTTGATTCCGGGAGTGATTGCTTACGCGAATTTCTTTTAAAGTTTCTTAAGACGAGTCTACATTGGTGTGAATGAAATAGTTTCTGGTAGAGATTTTTGAATCCTAGTGTATTTGTGAATGGACCCGCAAAAGTGGACCAATATTGCGACTTTATGGACTCCCATCAATGGCCACCGTAGACCAGGTAGGCCGAGGAAGAGATGGCGCGACGACTTGGACGTTAATTTCCCGCATTTTTCTTTCATAAGCACCTTCTCTTGACAATAAGAAACGCAACAAAAAAAGAATTGGCCAAATCGGTCCAGCCGCGTGATGTTCTAACCAAGGGAAATTAGAATTCATTTATAAAAAAAAAGATACTAGGTATACTATAGTATAAAGGTTGTTCTAGAAGTAAAGGGGAAGCAAGCATTGACCATACATTTTCTTTTTTTTTCACTCCTCGTTTTTAAGAGTTAATTTGTCGTACTATAACAAAAGTCGAAATCGTTTATTCATATAGACGTTTTTGTAAGCACTTATGAACTTCATATATGTATATAATATATAACAGAAATTATAACGACGGTTTTAATTTAACATTTGTCAAGTGACCGTATCTCTTTTAGGCCAATAACGACTCCTAGAATCAAAACAGCAGAAGAGCATGGATCTTGATTGGAATAGCAATTTAGCATCTTCGCAAGTGATCAAAACCAAACATTATCGTCACCGCAAATATCACTCGTGGTATCACATTTTGTAGCAAAACATTAAAAATTTTCTGTTACGTAGTTTTATACTTGTTATGTTGGTACATAAATTGTAAATAAATAAATAAATATTGTGTTTTTTTTTCATAGTTATCTCACAAAGTATTCCTACTCGAACGCGGAGCAAGACGACCTATGGGCGGAGCTCACTGCCGTCAACCGTCAGCATGGCGGACTCAGCAGGAATGTCACCGTCAAAGAAATCATGGACACGTGGACCAAGCAGACCGGCTATCCTATCCTAACAGTCACCAGGGATTACTCTGACAAATCTGTCACTATCACTCAGGTAATACTTCTTCTTAACGGTTATCCCGGTATATGCCAGGGTTTCCTTTCCTACTTAATCCCCTCCACTTTGCTCGGTCAAGTGCTTCCTAGTAAACCGTTGGAACGCATGGTTGACTCTGTAAGCCAACGCGTTTTTGGCCGCCCACGCGGTCTTTGACCAGCGATAGGCATGTTGAGACACAATTTTGGGCGCGCGTTAATAATTGACCAAATTAGCAAAGATGAGCTTCTTGTATATCAGCGATATGTCGATTATCGCGGGGGACGGCGAGGTAAACGTCCCTACTCGGCGCCATTTGCAAATGACAAAAGAGTGATCACTGTGTCAATACCATTTAAACGAACATATAATAACGGCTATTTTGAAATATAAAATACATAAATTCACCTAATCTTTTACCTGCGGTTAAAATAAAACTTCTTCAATATCATGACAGATGACGTATAAATAATTATCACAAATCGATTAAATATATTAGTGGAGTTATTAACGCACAAGTTCATTATAATTACTCATTTCAGCAAGATACGTTACTTACTTTACTTTCAACTATATCGCTGTCTATTCGTGTCACATATTTGGCAAGAAAAGTTTAAAAAAACTTTTTAAACTTATATGTAGAATCAAATTTTTACAATGGTATAGAATGCGCGGTATTTGTATTATTATTTTTTCAAACTTATTCGGTTAGTTTTTATTTTCAACCAGTATCTTTTTCTCTTATGCAACATTAATGGAGGACTCTCCAACAATATTTCCCAGCAAGCTTATACTGCCACTTTTAATGCGCCTTATTATTTATGTATGAAGGTATACCGTGTGTAAGCTATAAATGTATATTAAAATTTGGGACAGTAAAACTTAAGATGCCTATTTAGTATTAAATCACATTTATGAGGGATTTTGGACCATATTTAGAGGAAGGTGACAATAGTTACTGCACTTCGTGTAAATTCTATACTTGTAGTGTAAGTATAAGTTTAATTAAGAGTTAGTGTCATCACGCCACTGTTGCTTGATGACACTGACTCTTAATTGTTCTATCTCGTCATTTAAGTCAATCGTAAGTCAGAAATTACTGGCAGTACATTTTACTGCTCCATTTTATTTCGATACGCCGATTGACTTCAAATATATAGTCTCTATTAAAATTATTTCTGTCAGTTTTTTAAAGCTGCAATAAACTCTATTAAAAAATCTAAACTTATTTAATTTATGACATATACAAACTCGCTAAATAATTTATGACAATATCCAGTCTCTTTACAATTATCGCTGTCAGTTTTTTAATGCTGCAATTAACTCTAATTGAAAAATACTATTGTCAAAAAAATTAGTATTTCTGCGGAAATTAACATTTTTATGGAAAAAGAACATTATAAATTTAAGGATTAAATTGCCCTTCGAAACATTCGAAGTTGTCATGACGTCACTTTATGTTAACAGCGCGTTCCATTAAGAGTTACCTCGACGTTTACGCCGCGACCGTAATGATCGCTGTCATCAAATGTCGAATATTTGAATGAACACCTTAAAACGTTGCGATCGCTTATTGGAACGCACTTACAATATACAGTAGCGTCATACGCTCTGCTGGTTGTTTTAGCTAACACGGCGGATTGTTGCATTTTGTAGTTTCCTTTTTTTGTTATTTCGTATTAATCTAATTGTTATTTTAGTTTTTTGCACTTTGATATTTTGTAGACAACGAGACGTTTACACAAAGACATCGAGAAATAGTACCCCTGTTCTAGCTCTAACCTATGTTCGTTTCATCTAAATCCGCCTTTACTAAAAATAGAAATACACGTTATTAAAATAACTTAATCATAACATGATTTATTTCCACGAGTAAAATCCAAAAATGGCCAAGAGCGTGTAAATACACGCTTATATAGAAGGGTTCCGTATCCAATACGCTATAAACGAATTTGTTAAATAACTTCAAAAGTTATTGTCCGATTTCGTTGAGAAAATTTTTCCTAGTGAGATTTTAGCATGTTCTATCAACATGGAAAACTTTAAGTCTCTACGTCTAATAGTTTGGAAATGCTAGGGGGGAAAACCTTACGGGCAGACAGACGGATGGACAGAGTGAAATTATAAGGGTTCCTTGTAGTACTACGGAACCCTAAAAAAGGAATTCAACAAGTTTTCTTATTCAATTGTGGATTTATGCAAAGTAATCGAATCATTTCCGGCGCTAACGATCGAGCAAACCTCGTGAATCTTAAATCGATTATGGCTAAGTCGTGATGAGACAAAGGAGAAAGTGCTTATATTCCTTTTAAAAATATAAGCGCGTCTTTTGATTGAAGCGCGGAACCTGTTAAGCTGAAATCGATAAAAATAAGAATATTTACGGCTTAGAATTTCGCCTGAAGTATGAGAAAACAAACAAAGGAGCCTTACAACCCTTAAAATAAAGTACATTTCTCAAAATAAACGACACCCGGCACAGACAAGGGGTCAGGTATCGGTTGGAGACGAAAGAGGAAGTATAAGTTACCCCCCCAGGATCAAAGGGGGGCGCCAGGGAAATTATCGTGAGCAGCGCGCCCCTCGGTTTTAAAGTACATTATAATTTGAGAAGTATGTATTTTGGTAAAAATTGAGTTGAAAAGAAAAGCATGATCTCTATATTTTGTATATGATTTCATATTCGAGTTAACTTTTCCAATAAATATGAAACGAAGACGCAAAAGCTCATAGGGGATGGAAGGGTGTCATGACATCTGGAAGGAACTCGGTTCGAAAAAATAAACGAAAAGATTTTATCATTGACATTTATGTAGTTAAATGGTAGAGTGCAAATATATCAATCGGGTTTAATTCCACACCACACTGAGTTATGTCGTAGTTAGCACAATATGTAAAAATTTTACCTTATTATTATTCGAACCTGGTCCAGATTGGCTCAAGACCGTAAGGAGTGGTACGGGCGGGGAGAGGCCTTTGCGCAGCAGTGGGAGAAAAAGGGCGCGTTTTCCTATAGTGTGGAATAAACCTACCGTGTTATAGGGGGGATTACAGTCACTTATATTTTATTCACTCTTTATGAAAGAGGCTTTTAGCAATATGGAAAAGATCGTCCAAACAAAATTATCCGAGTAATGTTTGTACTTTATCTTATCTCGCGCCTGTAAGCTCGGCGGTAGGCATTTTTACTTTAAATGGCGACATCAAAGTCGATGCGCCATAGAGATTGTCCTACATAAAAACCATCATATAACTTTTATAGCCACTGCCTCATGTATGGTGTACCGAAGACATTATATTAGGTAACGGAAAAAGACCCTTATCTAATTTACGGCAACGTCGTTTTTCCTTTCCAGGTAATTAATTTATTTTTACCCAACTGGTTTAATAGATAATCTTTTTAATAGGAGGTAACCTGAATTTATATAACATGTCTCCCATATTCCTTAAATGTACCATCACTCCACGTTTTTAAAGAACATATTCATTTTATTAGAATCTATCCGGATTTTCTAAAAATAGAAAATCCGGGAAGAATTATCTTACAACTTTTTTCTTTTTGCCTTGGAAAATTATTTTTATATTGGATACCTGGTTATCGGAACTTCGTTTAAGAAATATGAAGCTTCAATTTTTATACAGTCTTAGCCCTTATCAACAAGAGAGCTTTTTTAACGTGCGTTAAAAAAGCGTTCAAATAGAACATTTGGATTCTGAAGTTTATGTTCACATTGCATTGCTTTTATAACGTGACGTGCGATGCTTTTTTATCGAGCATTTTCAATATTTTCAACGCTATAAAAAGAGCCAACGCCGAGATTAAACAAACCTTTTTATTAAATCTCGTACGAATGTGATCTTTAGTGCGTTGTGTGTTTTTGAAGGTACAGCTTCTGTTACATAAAACTAGGTAACAGTTACATATTATATACCCCACTTTTAATACCTCCATACTTCGGGTGGGAACCGAACCTGCGAAACTGGAGTAGTCAGCTTAGGGCCAACTTACTACATACAACCATCCGACCATCAAAGTTCATGAGTAAACAAGAGCTTCTCAACTTCACAATTCATTTCGCGTGAATGAAATTCTCTGCGAAAAATATATTCACGCCATTTTCACGTTTATTATTCACGTCACATTCCCGAACTTCTCTCCGTCTCCGTTGAAATAACAAGAATTCTTTAACAAATTCATATACGTGTCGGCTATACGAAAATGTACTAAATTTAATAACCTTGTCTGTTGCCGGATAATATATTAGATTAAGGCCTCAATAGCTTAACACTAGAAGGGTGGTCTGATGTGTGTAAGGTATTGGCTTTGATCTGTCTCACCTATGAACTATTTTTATCACAAGTATTTTTTAGGCTCAGTTAATGAAATCATCATATTAGGCGTACCGAAAGTATTTCACCAAAATTAAATATATATATATATATATATATATACTATAAGGGGCAAACGAGCAGGCGATTCATCGTCTAAGTGACTGCCGACGCCCATGGACATCTGCGCCGCCAGAAGGCTCGCAGATACGTTGCCGGTCTTTAAAAAGGGGACCGGGAACTCTAATAACGAAGGTGTAATTTAAAGTTTTCAATATAAGCTATCAATGCGCTAATAATTGCCCATCAATCTATTTTCAGGCTGTCAAATGTACAGAAAACTTTTGATATTGATAATTTATGTTTTATTTTTATTATTACATGTATTGTAGGGGTCAATACGCCAATATATTGGCTCATATTCGCAGGACACGCCAAGATGACTAGAAACCTCAAACATGATTTAATAGTTAACCATCTTGGCGCATAGGTCATTTGGTATTGACCCAACATTGGCAAACGTGAAGAGTTGCCTTTCTAAGTTTAAAGTAAACTGCTTTGTCCGAAAGTTCCTCCAACCTCATTAATCATAATAGGTATTTGGGTTAGTCTAAAACTTTGCACGGATTTTCATCGAAGCTTAATTCACTTCGAAAGGAGTTTAAACGATCATCCCAGTTCTGGTCTTTGAGGTGATGTTTTTTATTAACTTTGCAACATCTTTATTATTTATTATTATCATATATTATTGTCTCTTCCAACATACCATCCAAAAAATTACAGCCACTACAATTTAATTTATTTGTATAGAATATAGACAAAGACTGTTTTCCGCAACATGCGCATCCATAGTATTATTTATTATTAAAAAAATAATTTAAAAAAAGTTAAACCCTTTGGCACAGTTCAAATGACGTCGCATCAAAGCACGTCCGACTAGTATAGTAAGAATTAACGAGCTACGGCTACGGTCGTAGAGCTCTACGGCTACGGCTACGAGGATACGGGTAATTAAACTCTTTATTAGAGACGTGTTCCGGATAATATCCCTACGAGATTCTCATGGTCTGCACTGTACCCAATTTCTTTAATACTTTATAACAGTTTCCAGATTATCTATATATACGTAATAAATATATGACGTATAGGCACATACATGTAACGAAAACTCAAATTTATGTTGTTTTTGTTTGTGTGACATTTTTTTACAATTTAACAGTAACAATCAACGTAAAACGTTTCTTTCCCCCTCCTGTATATACTGGAATACTTTGTACATTTCGCTTTACGCATAGCCAAATACTTATACTAGAATACTTTTATAAATAACAATAAAAAAGTCTCCGTTTCACCTAGCGATCGACTCAAATGATCACTGATTAGGCCACGACCTCCTCGTTTCACAGTTCATCTATCATGTTTTATTTTTAAGATGTCAAGTCAGAAAAACGTCTTATGAAAATTTTTCGTAATATTTTACATAACCCTTTAACAAGCTAAACAATTTTGAGAAGTCAAGACATTCCCACAAGCCAGGCCATTTTGACAAGCCAAGATTTTTAGTACTTTCTTACGATTACTTAAAAGACACCTAATCAGGTGTTGAAGTCGGTACCATCCGTATCGGTTTAGTGGGAAGCTTTTTTGGCTTGGCACCGACTTCAACGCATGAGTAGGTGTCTACTAAGTTATCCTAAGAAATTACTAATTATTTACATTGTTTTTATTAAGTCATAGCCTTTAATCAGTTATTAAGGGCTTAGATATTAGTCAGCTATTAAACTTTGACAATAATAACGACGGTGAATCAGTGAAAACTTCTTATAAATAAATAAAATAACGCTTATTTGTCCAAAATATACATTTCACTTAATCAAAGCAGTATTGGCCCCCAAACTAGGATTCCCCGTATCTTGAGGGCCACCTTCCAATGAGAATTTTTCTATATTTGTATAATTAAGCTATTTGAAGTTACAAATTTTCAAACTATAGCTAAAATGATAATAAATTGATGTGGTTTTGTGTGTGTGTGTGTGTGTGTGTGTGTGCGAGTGTGTGAGTGTGAGTGTGAGTGCGTGTGTGTGTGTAAGTGCGTGATATAGACACCGCTACACTGTATCGCGTCGAGGACGAAGTTGGCCTCGGTGTTCGAGATTACTTGAAACAGAATAATGGGGACAGACGAAGCGTGTATGTCACTACGAAGGTAATATACTTATTTAATAAATAATCCATAAGTAAATAGACAAAATAATGCCTGAGCCAGACATAGCTTCATTTGAATGACCATTGGAATGATCATGTAGTGTGGCGGGGGACTTTGTGTAACTGCGCAAAGTTCTTTAGAGCTTTGTAGTCTTCAAGGACAAAAATGTACAAACACATTGAGCTATATCTGGCTCCGGCAAAAGGAACAGTTCTTTACATTTTTGATTTTTTCTTTATCTCTTTTTATCAATCGATATCCTATCCTTTTGTTTAATACTTATCTAAGAGTTTTTGTCAATAAGAAAACATACATTGACTGAGTTGCTGTTTAAAAAGACGTTTAGAATTCTACGCACTTCTAAGGCATAGACTTTTACGAGAATTTTTTTACCGTAATAATATATATTTTTTTATGAATATCGTTACCCCCGATCACAGATCGTGAATGGCCACGCGCACCACTTGGTCTGTCTTCATCACATCACAGTACTGAAGCTTCCCATAGCAATCCATATCGAAAAATAATAAACGTGACTCGGATAAAGAGTTCGAAATCTCTAAGCAGGTTTTTTATCGGAACCACACTAATAGCAACTTTTTCAACCGACTTCAAAAAAAGCAGGAGCTTCTCAATTCGTCTGTATATATTTTTGTATGTATGTTACGCGATTACTTCGCCATTTATGAATCGATTACGATGATTCTTTTTTGTTTGATAGACCATACTTCAGAAATGGTCTCATATCAAATCAAAATCAGTAAAGCAATTTTTGAGAAATCAACAAAATTCTAACAATTTGTATACATATACATCCTATATTAAATAAATATATACAGGACTATATGACACACGGACGTCTGGGAAACATTGAGTTTAGAGTGCAATATTTTTAAAGTACGACGTTATGTGCTCTTTTTAAAGAATTTCGTCACAAAATAATGCATCATACTTAATACACACCTAAATTAAATATGTTTCTCGCTAGAACTCACAAACAGCTGGGCCTATTTTGTTTTATTCGCATTGTTAGAAGGCTTAAAAAATTAAGAAAAGAAAACGCAAAGGAAGATTTTGACTTAGAAATACAGAGTTGGACGCAACTTCGGAAAACTTCCAATAGATGGCGTTTGTACAAAACCTTTCGTATGTCCGTAAATCAAGCAAGGCACCGTCTGCCGGCACTGCTTGTATAGAATACAATTTGTTAGAAATGGCCCAGGTGTTTAGTTAAACAATCTTCTATAGAATACGAGATAGTCCATGAATTCTTTATAAAGTGTTAAATAGGTATCGATTCTATACCTAGAATTGTTTCTACAATCGAGACGCGACAATATAATTGCTGTATTGATCTATCTCTATATTTATTTAACTTACATCTTATAAGGTAAATTTTTTCAAACCTTTGAAGCATGTGACAGTGGTATCCGCATCTTTTCTCTCCTCCCCATGTACCTTTATATCCTTTTACTCCATCCCTATCCCTTACTCCTGTCTGCTGCCTGCTCGTCTGTCCCCTTGTAACATAAAAAAAAAATTTAGTTTCTAATGCATGTTATAAATTTATTTTAATATTTTACTTAAATATGAAACCTCCCTGTACAACTAATTATTATTAGTGTTCTTTGATTCCAGTTTTATATAGAAAATCCGTTAAGAATACACGATTTAAAAATAGATCTATTCGTAATACAAGTAAAGAGAAGTTAAGATTAATAAAGATAAATATTACCTAACGTAATAAAAGTAGCGATGGTAGTTATACTTATAGTATTCGAACTTTTTTGCGATAAACTATCAAAACAAGATGTAAAGAGTTCTCAATATACGAGACCGCATTGATGGAGATACAGTTACTGTCCTCAACTGCACTGAGCTCAAAAAACTTGCCGTTCAAAGAGATCTTAAGAAAGATTTTCGCGAGTTCTCTCAGTTGAGATAAAAGAATTGTCTCTCGTGCACCGCTGCAACTGCGCGCCTTCCCACATCCATTTTCTCACTGCCTGTTGTTTTCTGGGAGAATATTTATATAGACACCGCTACACTGTATCGCGTCGAGGACGAAGTTGGCCTCGGTGTTCGAGATTACTTGAAACAGAATAATAGGGACAGACGAAGCGTGTATATCACTACGAAGGTAATATACTTATTTAATAAAAATTCCATAAGTGAAAAGACAAAATAATGCCTGACCCAGACTTAGCTTCATTTGAATGTCCAGTGGAATGCTCATATAGTGTGGCCGGGGACTTTGTGTAACTGCGCAAAGTTTTGTAGACCTTTGTAGTCTTCAAGGACAAAAATGTACAAACACTTTGAGCTATATCTGGCTCCGGCAAAAGGAACAGTTCTTTGCATTTTTGATTTGTTCTTTATCTCTTTTTATCAATCGATATCCTATACTTTTGTTTAATACTTATCTAAGAGTTTTTGTCAATAAGAAAACATACATTGACTGAGTTGCTATTTAAAAAGACGTTCAGATTTCTACGCACTTCTAAGGCATAGACTTTTACGAGAATTTTTTTACCGTAATAATATATATTTTTTTATGAATATCGTTAAGTTTATCAAACGATGTTTTTATTTCTGATTGGTCAATAAGTTAGATTATTCAATAAGAGCTTTTCTACGTGTCGTACGTCGTACGTACGTACTATAGTAAAGTCTATTAATGTATTGAATAAAAGTGAATTAATGTACCTGAGTTGTTTGATTCTATTACAAGCGTGACATAGACATATACTGTCGATGACTTTCTCATAGATCTATTTAAGATATACAATTCTGTAGTACATGAGTTTGATCTATCTCGTAAAGTTTAGCCAGCGTTGTCAATGTTAGCGCACAAAACTGCGATTATTAGGACATCACGTTACAAATCATTCAAATTCTCGTCTTTTATTACAATAAAATATTATTGTATTTGTTATATATGTAAATATATATATATTATATCTATTATACATGTAAATCTTCCATCACAATCTATTGCTGAAAACCGCCTAATGAATAAGAATAATAAGAATAAGAAGATCTTTATTTACAGTCACACCAGTATACAGAAATTAAAGTGCTTATATATATATACTAAAATCATTTCTAAAAAAAAAAAAAATATGAAAAAGTAAACATAGATTCCAAAATGGCGTGACCAATTTAAAATAAATTTTCAGGCAATCTTCAGATTAGTATAGCAAGTGATGCTATCAAGTTTCGGGAGCAATTGAGTCAACATATATGGCTAGCAGATGCGTTGCCGGCCTTTAATGACGAGTTTAGCCCACCGGGCCCACCGGGCATTCCCAAAAATTAAAAAAAAAAGTATTATGATCGCCCTCGTTCATTCATTATAAGGTTGTAGATAATAATTTCGTATTATCTGTGGAAAGCCAGGTCAACATTGAAATAAAAATCATTTAAATATCAATAAAATGTCAGCGCTTATCAAAGAGCATAACCATACGATATAAAGCTATTTTACAACTATGCTCATCTGCCATACGCTCGTGGAATAAATTGTTGAAGCGATACGTATTTAACAATTTCAAGCGGTGCTGAGTCATTCATGGAAAATAAAAAAAAAATTACGCATTATTCCACTCGCAAGTCACATCGGCAAAAAGTCGTAATTAGCTCCCAGCTATTATAGCTAACATATTGTATGTGTTACGCTTCATACCTTTATATTACTAATGATATATTATTATACTTTATTTAATTAGATTATTGAATGTTTTTTAAACAAAAGAGAACACTCAATATAATCGCATCTCAAGGAAGATGTCTAAATTTTAGTCTAGAATTTAACATGCTGCTCTAGAAAATGTATACCTATTTAATTTAAATATTTTACCGTATTAAATAAACTGATATTTTAAAATAAATATTTTTAAATATCAGTTGTACGAAAAATATTATGTAAACTGTATAAAACCAGAAAACAGTGATAGAAATTAGGAATTATAAGGAAAAAGCTAGAATTTAACAAGGTTTTAGACATGGCTGTTGTGCGGCAGACTTAATTAGCAGTACTGGGTATTATAGTGACACAATTGCATTTATATGGACGCATTAGTACTACTTCTATCATATCTTCTGATGTTAAAAATCTGCTGCGTATACCGTTTAGTATAACACACATACATAAGTAATATAAATTCGCCAACAATCTTTTCCATGGTGGTCGATAATGGTTTCTTTAACTTGTACTTAAAGACAACTGTAGGTATTAATGAATTCATCAAAATATGTTAATATTATTTGTGAAGTGGTTTATTGGTTTTTATATCTGACAGGCTGTTGAATTGTTTTAAGCATTTTCCTCTGTGGTCCGCTCATACTGTATTCTCTCTGTGTATAACCGTAATGACCTAGTCGTCAATAAAACATTACAGTGACAGTACATAGTTCTTCTTTCTATGAAACCTCCATCGTATATGAAGATAAATTAAACCCTAATTATATTATCACAGGCTTTTATCCCTATAAATATTTGATATTATTATAATAATACGAGTTTTCAATGTGAAATGCGTTTCATTGAGTTTGTATTTGTTAAATTTAGACAACTAGAAATTTTTAAACATTTCAGTATGTCCTTGTACAGTTAAACAATCTAGGTTTCGACACGCATCTTCTACATAAAATAGCTTTAATAACGTTTCAATATAAATAATACTAGCTCGTGACCTTATCTTGATTTCGGTGCAACAGCTGTCAGTTCCAGTATTGTAGAACCGATACCACCATATGATTCTCACGGAACATACATATTTCTCAAAGGCTGGTAAACATTTGCAAACATCTTACAGTGCTGTTATCCATAGCCTTAGGTCTACCAGCTGCCTATTTACATCTTTAAAAAAAGAAATATCATCGAAGGTTTACGATAATTTACGAGGGAAAGGGTTGGATGCTCACGGCCTTTATTAACAACCATCCTCTTCATTGGTTGAATTGAAAATCCCAATCCTCAGCACTCGCGAATACGAAGTGACACTCACATTTACCCTTTCGCCGTGTCACCATACAAATGCGAAGTCGGAATTAGTCGAACAATGGCCTCAATAGCAGAAAACTCTCTTAGTCGTTAGGTTTCGTGTTTGTTACGTGTTGTAACAATGTCTGTAAAGTGGCAGTGTGCTCTCCAAAACAAGTAGCTTTCCTTCCACGAGAGTCATATTTTTCACTCCTCGGCCTCAGGGAGGGTCCTCCTATTCAAATTATATTCATCCCCAAGCAAATATCGACTCTATCGCGAGGCTCTAGAGTGTATTTTGCGATGTGATTGCCGTTCATGATAACGCATATATTATCCATTGGTTTTTCGCGCTGCGTTTTACGTAATGGTCGGCTTGTGATAATTTAAGTTTCGTGATACAATAAACGGAAGAAGTAAGAGCTTGGCGTATTCACGAAAGAGTTCCGTATGTTAAGTAAAACTTGTTACGGAATTAAATAGTACTTTTTTCTAAAATTTATTTTAATGTCGCTCCGAAATGCTTCACTAGATGTCGCTACTAGTCGCATCTAACCACTAAACCTAGATTGCTTGTCTTTTCTGGAGTTTGTATTTCAAAAAAATATTATGTTGCTCTTCTAAGTAAATAGTTAATGGTTATTGATCAGAAAAATTTATATAAATTATGTAATTAACTGTGAAACAGAGTATGGAATTTCTTATAATTTTTATATCCGTTAATGTTTTGGGTAATGAGTTTTTTATGGTTGCACGATAGAAAATGGCGTTATATTGTCTTATAACGTCATATCATTTTACAAGTTATGTTTTAGTCTGTCGGCCATCTTTAAAAAAAAAATGACGCTGTAAATTTTTAATCGTAATAGAGTAGTTAGTTTGTAGTAATTAAAAATTATAAATCTGTCATATAAATATAGAAGCCGAAAGTCACATAACAGAAAATCTCAAAAACCGCGGAACGTATAACGATCAAATTTGGCAAGGAGGTTGTTTATACTCAGTAGATATCTTAGAAGCTAAGAAAAGATTCGATAGGGGCAGATTAAAGAGGTCTAAGGGGTTTGGCAATTTTACGCAGACAAAGTCGCGGGGAAACAGCTAGTATTTTATATATTGCATTTTTACCTAATATGCATACCAATACGTCAGGCATTGGTATATTTGTTACAGTCTAAAAATGCACACTCCTCCACTAATTAATTACAACGCTTGCTTGTGTGTGTGCAGCGTTTTTATTGTAAACTCAAACTACGCACTGTAATGAGAAGCTTACGTATTTGCGTCTACACGCTATTTTGCATGTAGAGGTTAATACTTTGGTGGGGCGTGCATTTTTAGACTGTACGCACCCGAAGCCGGTCGGATAGTCTCCCCACGTTGACACTTTTCTCTATGGATGTTAATCCCAAAGGACCTTGAAAGTGTATTAGATCGTTTGAAATAATAAATTGCTCTATTCGACACTTTTTTCTTTGTTCCCCAAAAATCTTGAAACTATTATTTGAGACTTAATGTGATATTGATTCATTGAGTTGATTTTTTTGTCTATAAATTCTATTTTATTGTTTGTTTTATTCTGTATAGCGTCTCACGTATAGTCGACCTAGAAATACGTTTGCGACGCTAAGGTCGAATGTCGTTTGCACGTCAATTAGTTAAAAGGTTCATTTTTGCTTGTTATGCATTACGTTAATTTCTAACAATAACCCTTAGCGAAATTTCCTTTAACTAGGAACTGTGATCCAGAGTAAAGGTTAAACGTAAAGCACTTTTTTGGTCGATTATACGTTATCTGTCTAGGGCAGGTGCGGATCTGGCCTCCAAAAAGGTTGAAGGCACAGCTATATGATTTTTGGCCAGTTTGCGGCTAATAAGGGTGCATTGCCCATTCATTACCGATTTTGCACACATTCATTGATATATACAAGGACAATACAGGATTGAGACAATACAAGGCTCGGCTAGAAATGAAATTACTCAAAGTAGGATTTGCAGATCGCCAAGCCTTCAAGAAATAGAAAAATGATAAAAATGCACTTACACCGTATAATACATTAATTGCATGTTCGCAAGGAGAAAAAAGTATTCTATTCATTTATATGCAAAATATATCATTAGGTAAAGGTATACAAAGTTAAACATTGATTTTGAACTTTTTAACAAATATCGTCTAGTGTGACGTCACAAATCCATTGGGGTGGTGGGCATGCTCATCGTGCCCACCTCGGTAGATCCGCGCCTGATCTAGGGACCCACAGAAACACGCTTAAATATGTATCGAAATTTGATCCAGATGTTTTTCAAACTTAGTTTATATTCAAAACTAGTCTTTTGACTGGCCCGTTGGCGCAGTGAGCAGTGACTCTGCCTTCCGCTCCGGGGGTCGTAGGTTCGATTCCCGCCTCGAATCTGGGAGTATTATATATATCTACAACAAAAATATAATTGTGTATAACAGGCGTCTGTTACCTATAAAACAGGCATTAAGTTGTCTACCTTAAGAACAGACTTCCCTGTGTCATATAGTCTTGTATATTTTTATTTATGTATATATTTAAAGCTTTTCAATTTCCGAAACCGGACGTACGCATTTTGCGTACTTTATAGTCTATAGCGTAATAGTAAACGTAATAAACATGCCGGAATAAGAACTCCACATCCATATCCAAAAACCGGTCCACAATGGGCGCACTTTTATAGTAAATGCAATATATATATCGGATAGAAATGCTTTATCGCATATATTGGGCCAATCGTGGTGGGACGTGAGAGCACTGCCGGCAATTGGCAATTTTCGTGAGATCAGCGAAAGATTACGTTTGCACGGTACGACGCTCGCGACGTCTCTTCAGGGGAATCACACGACGTAGAAATTACGCGGAAATTCAAATGATTTTTTTATTAGCTGCCTTAAGGAGGCACAGACTAAATTACTTTAAGTTAATAATTTTTTTTTAAATCACAGTACATAAACTTACGTCATAACTGATAATTCTTTGTTTTCCAACAATGGTGTTATAATGCAGATACAATTTATAACAACACATTATAATGACTTAACAGTATGCAAATTATTATTGTTATATAAAAAAATAATTAAATATATCAAACTATTACATAATGTCATGAATTAATTTTAATAAATGAAAGAATAAATAGAACCAGAGGTCACCGGGTTGTCGAAATTCGGCCAAAAACCCATATTTGCGTATCACATGGTTAGTGCAACGACATATATTACGTTCTATTTGACAGTTAATATGTATACGTTCGTAACGACTATGCTTTGACACCATCTTAAAATAAAATGTATGCATGTGTGTATAAATCGTTTGGCATTTGTGTGCGTGTGGTTTTATTTTTTTATTTAAATAGTTTCGTATTTATGTATAATGCATATTACTAAAATATTAGCATTCGCACACCCTCCTGCATATAAATTATTATATATATTCGTAAAATGGTACCGATAGTTTTCGCTTCGCGTTAATATACATAAAATAGCATAGACAAAAAAAATTAAAAAATATAAATGGAATAACAGATTATTGTTCATAATATTTAAAATTATTAATATATTCATCAGATGATACTTTGTCATAGTTTTTATTTTCGTTGGTAACTTATTGTATACGTTTAAGCCATGTGGTACGCATTTCACTCCAAGCTAGCTTTTACCCTAGCGAGTAGCGAGAGCCAGGCTTAGGGGTATTGAGCCCTCTATACTTTTTGTGTAAACCCGTGGCACACTTATTAGTGTTTCGTATTAATAAGAAGTTATCTGTAACTTATAACTTTCCTTATATAGGAACAAATTCTTCGTTAGGGGCTACCGTTATATCAAATACCTACCCTTATATGGCGGTTTCAGTAGATAGTCAGTCTCTGAAGAAAATTGAACCTTATACAAGTACGATAAGGTTTGGTTTTGTTTGATCGCACTAAAGGACACTATTAGTACAGTTATATGGACATATCTCTGCTTGCTACTTAATATTTATTTTTGTTTATCTCTATACACCTTCGTACGTATAAGTCACTATATGTTTCCCGTAATTTCGTTCGCGTTAAATTAAAGTTGCGGAGCCCTTAGAATCGAAAAATCCGGCGTTAGCGGACGTCTACTAAGTGTAAACCTCCTACCTGCCAAATTTTATCTTTGTACGTTCCGCGGTTTTCGATATTTCATGATGTGTGACCTTTCGCTTTTACATGTATTTATTTGTTCCTGTTTATGTCGCTAAACTTCTTTTAAACTGCTAATACTTTTAAGTTTTAAAAACGAGTTTTGGATTGCTAAGAGCACTAGCTCTAACCCGCGACTGCGTCCGCGCAAAATTAAGTGAAACTTTAATAAATTCAATTTTTTGTTGCTAGTTTTTTTACGATTGATAAGGATGTCTATAAAATTAGCTAGCTGCCTGTGAAAAATCAATCAAACTTATTTTGTCGTTCCGAAGAAAACCTGTAATATAAAAAAGGCGGGTAAAATTGTTATAAGTACGAAATTTCTTGTTAGATGACCTTAAACTTTTATATGACATACAGGACTTTTGCGAAACTTTAACGATTTACACAGCGCACGCAGCGGAAGCCCCCAACTGGGGAAAAGATCCCACGATTTTGAAACAGTCGTCACTGGTGCTCCGCTTCTATTGGACTTAGCCTGATGACATAAAGTCGGACCAGTAGTTCCTGAGATTACCAGGTTCAAACAAACAAACAAACCCTTCAGCTTTATGTATTAGTATAGATATACTATAATCAAAAATCACTGCGCTTTTATGCCTTTTGGCTTTTTACGAGAGCGAAACGTGCGTTGAGGCACATCGGAAAGTCAGTGTAGTGCTGTGCTTTGGTGGCGGATTCGGTGGTGTAGATTTGGGGTTGCAGAATTGCAACGATTTTCTCTTGTCTTCGCGGATTTAAGCAAAGTAGTTTAGTATTGCATGCATGTCATGAATTTCCGCAAAGTAACGCTTCATTCTATCAGTTACTAGATAAAGTCTCTAATCTAAAGCTTTTCAGTATTATTTTATTAAATATAATTATTTAAATTTAGGAACCACTCATTGTAAAGATGATTTTGAAAAGCGAATGGTGACCTATCACGAAATATCGATGAAGTGAAACATGAGTGACACCGTTGTGGGATATACTCACAATGTGGAAAAGGCTTTCGGCCAGGAATGAAAGGTGGGTGCGAAAAGCAAAGCGACGCGGGCTCGGTGCAGGGCTTTGCGGACGTGACTGGCGAGCCGGCCGGCCGTGCTGCATCATTCGCCGACGCATATATCATCATCTGTCATTGACTTACAAACACTTTAGGTATATCAAAAAGAGTTTCTTGTAATTACTAACACAATGATCCATTGCATTGAAATAAAAATTATTATTATTATTTAAGACCGATCTCACGGTTTATATTCGATACGATTCAGTATTAATCGGATATCGACTTCTTCGCGGATCACCTTGATGTCGAAGATATGGAACAGTCGACATTCTCCTATAGCCCCGGAGACCACCGTCAAATATAGAATGCTGTGAGAACACGAGTTTTCAGAAGTGAAACTTCTTTAGCGGCAATTCAATTGATAAATGACATTGAAGTAGATAATAAAATTTATTGCTCAATGACATCATGAATGACATGAATTGACATTTCAAAGACGGGTTACGTTTATGCTCGTTTCGAAAAAGAGAGAAAAGAAAGATTAGTATTTAGTGAGAAATAGAGAGGGATACGTTTCGATTTCACTGATAAACTAAAGCAAAAGAGAGCAATACACATTCTCTTTTTTCAGATTCAGACCACTGTTAGATGATTAATTCGGTTAAAACTCAACATTTTTTATCAGTATAATATTTTATAGAGTATTTGTTTCAACATTATCATCATCATTATTCTAAGTCTGTATCAGGGGTCGGCAACCTGCGGCTCACGAGCCACATGCGGCTCTTTGGTTGTGAAGCTGTCCCTGTTAAAAAAATCCCATAGAATCCAATTAAATGGGACAAAGCCACACAGAAACCAATAAGGTGTATTGTTATATAATCCATACGCAATTATGTGATTGGCTAATTAATAATATTTGTAATACCAAATTATAATGGTAATACCAAATTATCCAATTTGATTGGAAAAAATCACTACTTTTATATGAATAAGAAGGTAGATATTTTCTTTATGATGAATTAGATTAGATTTTTTAATCAAAAACTTTGTTTATGCGACTATTATTTATTGAAGACATGAAATGTTTTTCTGGCTCTTTAAAACTTTGAAATTCTGTAAATTTTTATTTTTGGCTCTTCCGACTCAAAAGGTTGCCGTCCAAACAATCAAACAAACTCTTTCGCTTTATACAATGGATGATAATGAAGCAGCAGAAATCTTCAGCACGTTCTCGAATAACCTTTGTAGAGTCTATCTCCTGATGATGCTTCGGTGTCGAAGCGAAACGTGCATTGAGGCACATCGGAAAATCAATGTAGTGCTATGCTTTGATGGCGGATTCGGTGGCGTAGCTTTCCGGTTGCAGCATTACACCGATTTACCCTCGTATTTATTTGCGGATTAAAGCAAAGTAGTTAAGTTTTACATGCATGTCATGGATTTCCGCAAAGTAACGCCTGATTCTATCAGTTATATTTCTCAATTAAAATACTTTGTACAGCTTCGGTTCGCACACATTCCATCAAAAGATGTTGTACATCATCAGTAATGTTGCAATTTGCTGAATTACTTTTTTCATGAGATATTTAAAATAGTAGTTTTTTGTTTTATCAGGGTGTCTCCGATAACTCGTGATTTTCTTTGCCTTTCTTTCTTCTTTTACCTACCGTTAACCCGATCTAGTACCAGGCCCGCTCAAATAGCAGAGGATGGGACTGTGGGGTGAGTTAGGTTGCCTCACTACCGTCTCATGTCATCTCCGGAAGCGCAGCATTACACCGATTTTCCCTCGTATTCATTCGCGGATTAAAGCAAAGTAGTTTAGTTTCTCATGCAAATCCTTTCAGTGTTAGATAGCCCATTTATCGAGGAAGGCTATAGGCTATATACCATCAAGCTAAACTGTCTCACCTAATTTTACGAAGTCTCGCGGAACAACATGCCTTTTATATACTGCAAATATTTTAAGCATGTCTAATATCGGAAATATTAAGTAAAGATTCATTTTATTTTTATTAAAAATAAGTACTTTGGAAATATGTCAAATAATTCCTCCATCAAGGAAAAAGCTTGTGTTCTGAATTACGAAAATTGACTTCACATCGATCTTATGTAAGAGACAGGCACCTACTAAATGCGCTATCATTAGAATAATAATAAATAAATAAGTTAAACGAATTTTAATTAATAATTAGTATTTAAGGCTTTAGTTCCCACCAGTACCGTAGAGAAGGCACTTATAGGCACAGCACGGTCGATTGAGGCTTCGTCCATGTTTGCTCCCAACTGCATTTTCGATCGAGCTATTCTTCGCAAAGAGATTACCAAATGGTGTGTAAGCCATAACAGATATGTTGTGGGATTTTGTGAGCTCAAGTAGCTTATTCTGAGCTAAATTCACATTTACCTGAAAATATAATTAGTAAAATAGGTAATCAATAATACAGGAATCTATAATATAGGTAATCAATAATACAGGAATCAATAATGTAGGTAATCAATAATACATGAATCAATAATGTAGGTAATCAAAATATATTTCTAGGACTTCTATTGGCTAAGATGTTTGGAATACAGTCTGACTAGGCTCAAGGAATCGATTACCACCTAGGGCAATAAGGAAATGTTTATAATTTAGAAACATAATTTTATTTAGAATGCAACTGATATTTGTATAAATAACCTGATGATTATTTTAAAGTATCGTGCAAGATCGTCCTGTTTTTGAAAGTTGTCCATAAAGTCGGTTGCTGTCGAATATTCGCGATTGTCCTTGAACACCATAAACAAATTCAAGTTTAAGTTTTTTTTTTAATGTTGTTTGTTTTGAGTTTTACTGCTGCAATAACACATTTGCTTTTCGCGGCATTTACGATTTTACCAATTGACATGTCAAAGGACGATGATCCTAAAACATTTAAGCAAAGTAGTTTAGTACTTCATACATATTTATTTATAGCTTTTGGTTGGGTTGGGTTGTATTAAATTTAAGGAAATAATGTGGTATATTTCCTTCGCTTTAATACCAAACATCATAAATTAACTGTTGAATTACAAGTATTATTAAAGTATTTTTTTAAATTAATACACTAAATAACCCAATTAAACGCCATTTAATAATATTGTTTTAATTATATCGTCTGTAATGTGTTTGAGCATTTTTTCTTTATAGCATTTAAAAACCACACCCCAAAGTATAATTTGTTGCAAAAAATTATGCTTTAACCAAATTTAAATATTCGTTCTACAGTTAATATATTCCTATTTAAATTTTCTTTATTTATTTAATGATAATATAGTATGTGTTAAAGTTTGAGAACCTCTGCTCGCTACAGGATATGATAACAATGCAACTGTCGCAATTATAACTAAACGGTGGTGAATATTTATAAATAATTTCCCGAAGATCTCTTTACAAGGACACTTCTTCCTCTACCCAGCGTTATCTCGATCTAGTACCAAGTTCTGCTTCAGGTTCAGAGGATGTTGGCTGTGGGGCGGATTTAAGGTGACCGACCGCCGTTTGAAGTCATCCCCAGAACCCCACAATCTCACGTCTAATATCACTCAGTGACCACAATCGGAACCGGCTGTTTTACGCGCCTTCCGAAACTCGGTAAAGTATATGGTGGAAAACCAGTGTTAGAATGGCTCCATCTATCACCGGAGGATGCGCTGAGAACTGCTTAACCTACAGATCGACTCAAATGCCGAACACCGATTAGATTGCTATATACCTACCACGGAGCCTTAAAAATTAGTTCTGCATCACATACGATTAAGGATTATTGGTAAACAATATTACTTTAGATGCATGTTTAATTTCATATAAATTACCTAGCTGTAATTTCAGTTGCGGTTTCGCAGGAAAGTAGCTATATCGTTCTCCGAGTCTCCAGTCTATCTCTGTTCCTCCAATTATGCAGGTGATCCATTTGCATGGAGTACTCGTAGCTCAGTTGCAATTTTAATTGCCGTGTGGGTTCTTTTATCAAAGGCCCCCTCGATGTCTAGAGAAGCTCCAAGACATAGCGCCAGAGTGTTTAGTGCCAACTCAGCCTCGTTAACTACAAGGTGCAGCGCAGTGTCAGTTGATTTACAAGGCTGATAAGCGCATTGGAGCGGATACCTTTTTAAAGGCCTTATGAAGGAGTCAATTAGCTCTAAGGCTTTTTGCTTTCCCGTAGCTTAATTTACCTATTTTTGGTGTGAATATAATCTTAAACCTTCTCCACGTCTTTGGTACATACACGAAGGTAATGTTTGCAATGTTTGCCTGTAGAGTCTAATATTCAGTTAGTAGTTGTTTAATCAAATGGCTGAATATTATTCAGGAAGCCAGTTGAACGGCGCCCTTTATTAAAGAGGCGACGTATATAAATACATATATGTAGATGGAGGTAAATAAGTTTTATTAATTTACTATAAACTTTGTTTAATTTTTTGTGAGAGAGAAAAACCAAAATTTTTAACGTGACGATGGCGCGAAATCAATAGTTTTTCCCACCTCAAAAACTTCGCAATGCGCCTAAAGAAGTTTTCATTTAAAAAATAATAACTGGTAGCAGCGACGATAGACGACGAGCGACGTCTCAGCTTGCAACGAACGCCGAAATAAACACTTTTCATAGCATCCGAATGACTGCATGCAAGAGTTTGGCAAATCATCGATCGTTGCCACCATACAGCTGCCGTTATAGGTATTATGAGAAAGTCGAAAGCTAATTCTATCTATGTATATAATGAAAGGCAACTTTTGTCCTCTTCGTCAGCTGGTGTCCGCGTTCCCCGCCAACGCGGTGACGCCGCTAGCGCTGCCGAGTGCGAACTTCGCGCCCGCAGACCTCACGCCGTGCACCGTTACCGGCTGGGGAGGCAATAACTTTACCGAGCAGGTTAGTGTGCTGACTGCTTTTTCGTTTAAATCGTAGCGTAGGATAGGTGGCCGCAATTGTTAAATTAAAAAATTCATTGTCTCTATTTAGTTGACATACAAATCACGATTGTTGGTCGTTAAAATAGCTCGCTACTTGCAGGCCAGCGTCCAGCAGCGATTCGCCAACAAGTACGTGTACAATCAGGCTCTGTGCACGTCCATCATCAACTCCACGCCCTACGTCAAAAACATCCTCCCGAGCATGGTGTGCGCCGTCTCCCTGGATCTGCTCTCCTCGAACTGTCACGTAAGTGGTCCGTTAACGTTAATGGCCAATTGGGCTAAGAATTTAGTAAGTTTTATTCAACCTCAAATTTAATAAAATTTCGATTGGCAGTAAGATTTCGAGTCTCGGTACAATTTCTCATAGTAAAATTCAGATGCAGGCATTAGTCTCAATAAATTCCCAGAAAACTTTTCAGCTTTAGCTTATAGGCCAAAATAGACGCTTTCTTACGTCCATCGCAGGGCGACGAGGGCAACCCGCTGGTGTGCGGCGGCACGTTCACGGGCGTGCTGTCGCTGTCGGACGCGTGCCGCGTGAGCACGCTGCCGGAGGTGTACACGCGCGTGTCCAACTACACCGCCTTCATCCGCAGCGTGTCGCGCGCGCCGGCCGCCGCCGCCCGCTTGCCGCTCGTGCTGGCCGCGCTCGTCGCCGCCGCGGCAAGGTTCCGTGCGTGATCGCATCGGGTTAATGTTATACGTAAATAAGAATAACATACTGTTTTGTACCTTAATAAATTTATTTGTTTCTTTGACGGTTACCTATTTATGAGATTATTTTTTTAATAAATGAATTCACACTGAATCTGCCCGTTACCACAAATTAACTGAGTAATGTAAAATTACAACTGTAAAATTAACCTGTAGGTGTACGAACGATGATAATCGAATCAATCGCGTCAATTGTGGGAGCGGGTACGAATACGCCCGATTAGATATGTATATTTCAGAACATAGATATTAGTGTTATATAACCAAAGAAAATATCGAACAAGCCACTTTTGTTAACTAATTTTTTTTTCAACTTAAACTTCTAACGACCCTATTAACGGGTATCCTAAAGCTGTTTCGGCGCCGTAAAACGACACATTTTAAAGTGTAAAATGCGAGGTTTCGACGTGAGCGCATTTGGGGTTTAATTTATACGTTGGAGCTACTAAAAGGCGAGTGGTATTATAAATTGTGTGCGCGTTCATTAGGCTCGGCGAAACCCTGGTGCCGGCTTTTAGAGCTACACACGTCGGAATTTCCTAATGAGGTTTCCTTAATTTACATCACACATTCGGCAACTGGCGCGCGGCGACGACGCGGTAACGAGGCTGTTAAGGCGCAGCTAATTGGCGGCGATATCGATGAGGGCGGCCGGTGGGTGTACCTGGATAACGGTACCTTTGCCGCATCGATGCAGACTGAATGAAGATCCGTAGCCTGAATTTTCATAAAATAAATAAAAAGTTACGTCCTTTGGCTATCCAAGAGTCGGCAGAAATATATATATATCTTTAAGCAATACTTTATCTTTCCGAGATCATTACTCGGAATATTTTTTTATAGTAGCAGTGATTTTAGAAACGCGTAGTCATTGCAGCTGTGTCTTTTAGTGTGGCACTAAATATAGAGACAAGTCAGCTCGGAAGTAATATTTTAACGTTAATCAATTGGCTCATTACTAGCAACTGGTGAATCAACCCAAAATTGCTATTATATTTATCACTTACGAGTAAAAGTATCGCAAATTGTTTGAATCGCAAATCTTGCGTAGGGGCTTGTGTTACACAAAAAGCTGCTTGACTGTCTGTCGATACAGCTTCCCGCGGACGTGCTCAACATCGCGAGATGTGATCAAAAGATAGCCTTCATCCGCACCCCCCCATCCCCACTCCCACCTACCAGTTTCGATGGCTCATTGCGGTTGCGGATGAGGTTACGTTAGGATCGTCTGTGTATATTTAATTCAGGACTACAACGCAAACCTTTGGCGTTGAAAAAAAAATCTTAGGGACATTCAAGAAAAGAGCAAACTCACGTCTCAAAGGCTGGCAACGCATCTACGAGCCCTCTGGTGTTGCAGTTGTCCATGGGCGTCAGCAGTCATTTAGGAGAACCGACTGTCCGTTGGCCCCTTATTTTTCAAAATCAAAGGCATATTCCAAATTCGAAAGTCGCTAGAGGTCGATAGAAGTCGATCGCGACCTCGAACCCATCTCCTCTCAGATCCCGACCCCGACTCCGTTTTCGACTTTAAACTATACATTAGACACTGTAACATACAAAAACTTCTGTTCGCCTCGCCGCGATCTCACTATTCGTAACGTTCTCGGCAGACATTCGCCAGCTTACTCCACAAGTTCAGCGTGCGTAAAGATGTGTTACTCTAAAAAGTATTACTGTTCATGAAGTTGCCGAATTGGTATAGGGAGCAGATGACTTAGTTACATAAGATGTGATGTTGGCGGCGACACTTACAGCCGTATGTGGTGTGTCAACGACGCACTGTCTCAACCATACATGTTCTATACGTACGTATGAAACAGTATAGTGCCGAATTACTAAATGAAATAATATAAATAAAAAATCTTTGGCAAGAATCGCAAACGTTTTTAAATTCGCTCTCATAAATCGTAGGTAAATATTTAAGGTACATGCAAACATTTAGTATGTCGTGTCCCCGATTTACCGTACGTTACTGTAACAGTTAGTTACGTGTCAGACAAACGACAAACTTCATGAATAGAGCATTGTTGTGAGTCTGGGTGTGAGTGTGTGTTTATGCCGGAGCAGAGTGATGTCACGAGCCGCGGGCGTCTGCAGACTGTATGCGTCCATTTGTACGCGAAAACACTTGCTGCCTTCTAGGTAACATAACTTCACTTAGAAGTATAAGCGGTTTTGCGACTTAATATGGCCTTGCTTCTCCAGGACAAGTCCGTATTTATAGACATCTGAGGAGAGGTAATATAGTCCCATTATATTCTTGATATAATGTCGTTTCTAGACGACTCACGAGGGACTTTGTGGCTTTTCTAATGTTTTCTAGGCAAAGAGAATGATGAATTTGTTCTTACACTTTTAAAAGGCACTAGCAAGGCACAAAAGTAACTTTAGGTACATTAGGGCTGTGTTTATAACATTGGGTTTATAACTCGCGATTAAGTGTTTTATAGCTAATAAGAGTGACTGGTAACATGGCGTTTAAACTGGGTGCAAATAATTGTTGGTAATTATTTAATTATAAAACCGAGAAACCGTGAAGTGGAATAAATCTTTTCTTCTTCCTTTATTTCCTTTTTCACTCGAGATACATACATATTCTACATAATTTATGTGTAAACGATGTATAAACTATAACTTTACACGTGTCCTATAAATATTTAGTTAACTTTTACTTAAAGCACCTTATATAAAATAAGGCGTATAACATATATGTATTGTTAGAGTAGTTTCCGGTCGCGCCTGCGCAGTACCGGATATGTCAACTGCGCATGAGCAAGTTATAGCATAAAAGTCGGCGCATCTTTAGGCTGTGGTGAAAACAGATTAAACAATAAAACAAAGAACAGAAAACCTTTCTTTATTGTTTAGTTTGCGTATTATGCGCTTTTTCCAATTATTAATTTGTCAATACGTCCAATCTTTAATTAAGGCATGTACCTTCGTAGGTATATATATATTTTCTTGTAAAAAAAAGAAAGTACCTACGTATTTTTTTTTATTTCTCAGCATAAATCCGTCGAGTCATTATTTATAAAAACTTTTTTTTGTCACAACAGATTTTACGTGATCGGAAGTGTTTGTTTGTTTTTTGTTTATTGTGTAATAAAATTCTATTTTAAAAAACAATGTATCGTTCGGCTTCAAATAATGCACAGATTTTCCCCCATTTTCGACCGACTTCAAAAAAGTAAGAGATCATCAATTCGACTGTATTTTTTTCATTGTTTTATGTTTGTTAGCTCAGAACTTTGGACTGGGGGGTACCGATTTTGATGATTATTTTATTTTATTCGAGAGCTGGCGCTTCCCGTGTGGTTCCACTTCAATTTGGTCCAGTTCAAATATTGAACAGTTGGTGTTATTATTGATCCCCATCAATAACTCCCGGAAAAGACACCAACGTGTCCGTTACAATAATAATAATTATTATTATTACTTTTAAATTATTCTTTAATAATTTGATGATAAAAATTACTGCTTGAAAGCTAAGTTAATAGGTGTTCTTCGCGCCCAGCACCGTGAAGAGCTCGCAACAAACTCAGTTGGGTATTTTTTTTTATAACCATTTTCACAATCATTCAGATTATTAATCTT
Organism: Charaxes varanes; assembly: GCA_024363005.1. Taxonomy (NCBI): domain Eukaryota; kingdom Metazoa; phylum Arthropoda; class Insecta; order Lepidoptera; family Nymphalidae; genus Charaxes; species Charaxes varanes. The sequence continues at coordinate 171,338 of JANCMC010020236.1, forward strand.
CTTCTTTTTCCGTTATCCGATTAGGTTCCGCTTAGATTGCAGCGGATGTGGCTGTGGGGCAAATAAGATGACCCATTGCCATCTGACGTCATCCTCAGAACCCCCACAACCTCTAAAATCTCACGACTAACATCAATCAGTGTCATTAATCGGGTCATACTATTTTACGTGCCTTCTTAAACACGGAGGAGATCGGATTTCAAATATAAAATAGTATTAGAATGGGACACCCATCTATCACCCGGTCGTAGCAAGAGTTACTTAACCTAGCGATCGACTCGGCAATCGGTTATCTTAACTCGCTCCACAGCCACATCCTCTACAATCTAAGCGGACCCTGGTATTTAACCGGGATAAAGCTAGGAAGAAGATACAAATAAATAAAACTAGTTGTTTCACATGACTTCGTCCGCGTAAAATGACACTTGCCCTTAGACTAGACTAGAGAAAATTCCTTTTTTAGCGGATGTCTAACTAACTATATACTACCTTCTTGCCAAATTTCATCATTGTCCGTACAGTGGTTTTCGAAATTTCGTGTTAGATTACTTTTTTCCATTTTTATGAATATATAGATCAAAGAGTCTCTTTGTAACGTCATATATTTCACCTCAATGGCTCAACAGCATAAGGATTGGAATGGAATCCGCAAGGTAACTGGTTCATAACCCCAATGCCAAAAAAAGGTATTGTCGCATCCACTCCTAACACAAGCTTTTAATTTAAGCTTATTAGGACATGAAAACCGCATTATAATCCGTTGTATAGTTTTAAAGATCTACGCGTACAAGGACGGGAAGAGACTCTGTTTTAATAATACTTTTAAAGCTGTCACTAATTCGGAAAAGTTGAGGCACGAGAGGAATCAGCAAGAAGTCAGTGTTAAAAAAAATTGTTTAATACATTTCATAACTCTAAGCAGTTCTGTCTTATACTAGCCGTACCTGCGTCTTCGTCTGTTTAAAGTTAGGTAAAAAAATTAGATTAAATTTGGGCGTGACAATATATATCTCATAGCCTTCCTTGATAAATGGGCTATCTAACACTAAAACAATTTTTCAAATCGGTCCAGTAGTTTCTGAGATTAGCGCGTTCAAGTAAAAAAACAAACAAATATATAATATATGCTTTATGAACCGTGTTTTAACTCTTAGATACAAAGGAATGCAAATTAATTTCGTGATGATCTTTAACAGGGCCCTCAGTACAGGCCCTCAAATTGCTGCAGTAAAGCTTACGCAAGACCTGTTGTGGCTTTAGAGAAAGCACGGGTCCTTAGCAATAAGAAGTTGAAAATCGTTGACTGATAGCGATCAACTTTGACAAACATTGTTTATAGGTCAGTGATTAATGACTCACATGTAGGGGATGCAGGGCGGCTGCGTGTCGGCCAGCGCCTGGCGGTAGGCGCGGAAGGAGTGCGACGAGTCGATGAGCTTGACGTGGTCGCGCAGCGCCTCCTCGGTGGCGCGCGGCCAGCCCAGGCGCCGCACGGGCGGGCAGTCCAGCGCCGACACCAGCGCCAGGTACGAGTTGAAGTTGTTCAGCTTGCGCAGCGCCTTCATCACCTTCAGCACCTTGCTGGCGTACTTCTCGCGCTCCCGCGCCTCGTACTGAAATGCGCGCAGCGACGAATAATTCAAAAGGAGGAGGTCGTGGCCAAATCTGTTTTATTCATATAGACTTTACAGTACTGATTTTTATTATTAATTTTCTTTTTAATCGTTATTATAACATTTGCTAATAAATTTTACGATACAAAAGCTAAGTCTACAAGGGTTCCAACGCGCCCCGCACTGAGTAGAGAGAACAAAACAAATGTATAAAATATAAAGAGAAGACGCAACGGGTGAGAGTACCTGCTCCAGTATCCTGGAGCGGGCCCTTGCTAGAATCAGGTGCTAGCTCGATAATCTGCCTTACTAAAAGTATCATGTGTTCTTTTTATTCATAGCGCCTATACTAAGCAACTGACTGTTTAACCAAGTCATACATTTGAACGGAATACGAGTATGAGATTTTGTGCCTGATCATGACGCACGAAGGGCGTTGAAATTTAGTCTTACCGTTAATTAAATTTTATTTGCTAGAATCAGGTGTTACTTGGAAGGCCATGATGAAGGATGGACATGCATGAAAAACTTTGCTTAAATCCGCTAATGTATACGAAATATCAAATTAACATATTAAGATCTTCAGTACTCAGAATGTTTGGAGGTAGCGTTAAGGTAGTGGTGCCCGAGGTATAAATTGTAAGCTGTAATTGTACTACTCACTTTACCACTTTACCTTTGTAGAGTCTATCTCCTGAGGGCCTAGCACGAACATTCTCGATAGTTTTACTTACTTCGAAACCGAACGTCAAATAAAAAATTAATGGTACTGTTTACGAAACTTACTTGTTTAACATTGCTAGCAGGTTTAATATATTAATATTGCATATTATAAAAAATATTAGCGTTCGCACACCCTCCTCTATATGAACTACAATTGTGTCAAATTTCAAACTCCTCCGTCCGCGCAATTTTCATAAAATGGTACCCAAAGTTTTCGCTTCACGTATTAATATATAAATACTGAAAAATGGTTCCGATTTTTTTATTAACCAAATCTGAATTTTTAAACATTCTCAACAGTCTCAAAAAATAGCAACACTGAATCTTTTTGTGGATTCTTCCGTAAGTGCTTATAAAATAGATTTAATTTTTTTTTATTTTCGATACTAGTCATACTTTTAGTGACACCTAATATTTGAGAAGTTAACACAATATTAGTCGGAAATCAAACACCAAAAAAGCATTTTGTCGTCAATCTTGAATAAATAAATAACTTCTGTTATTTGAACTACAATAAAGCCCATAATACAATGAATATACATAATGCGGGTCGTTATTGCTAGTTAAAAATCAAACGAGAAATCAAGGTCCGTTTCAAAAACCCGCCTTTAATAAGACGACCGAGCAGGCAACTAAGTGCCTACTAACGCCCATGGACGTGTGCACGACCAGGAGATAAGTAGGTGCGTTGCCAGCCTTTAATGTAGAATTTAGGCCACCGGGAAGTCTCACAAACAAAAATACCGTTACCTGACGTGACGGCATTGCCGCCACTTCACGCCGATCTTATGTAAGATATTAATAATAAAAAAGACAAAAACAAATACATTGTTGTTTTTTAAATTAAATTATAGCGACCCAGAACGTCGCGACATTGACTGCTTCGTTAGAAACAAGTATTAGCTCCTGCTGCTTTAAAATGGTTTACTTTGTTTTGTGGGTCTGGTCGCTGGGGGCTATCTTAGGACAGTGTTAGTCAAATGACAGGAATTAAGTACACATTACTACATTATTGCAAATCATATATTCTTCTTACCCGATCCAGCTGGTATTCTTGTCACGTCAATTCTTGTATCAGCCATTTCGTCGGTGTTCTCGAAAATGGGTTGGTCCTTCGTGTACCAGTGCGTTACGTCGCGCTTCATGTTGCTGAAAAGACGGACCCAATGAAGGCTGGATGGATGGATGGATGGATGGACTTTTCGTAAGATTTTTTTATGTGACAGAGTCGTCGTAATTTGTTTTCTTATAATTGTACTTTATGATATAGCTTCTTGACAAATTTAATGATTCTAGATCAACGAGAAGTACCCTATAGGTTTTGATACCTTTTTTTAATATACTAGTATGGGAAATGTGATATAAATGGTCATATCTTTTGATTGTGTACACTCGTAGGGTTGATTCTTTTTACAGCTTTAAGTACTTGGTATTAATTACAACTTTATAGCTCTATCCATTCCTGGGAAAAAAGGTCTTGACAAACGCACGGACAACGAAGTGTTCCTATAAAGATTCATTTTTTTCTTTGGAGATATAGAACCCTAGAAAGATGGCATAGCTAAATGTGAGGTTCCAAAGAATAAGAATTTGAATTCACCCAATTTAAGTCAATTCGGTAAAAACACTTACTTGAAGTGATTGGAATGTCATCAAATGAAAAAATATTATTCAGTATTAATTCAATTGCCTTATAGTTTCGCTCAGTCCATCCGACCGTCCGTCCGTTTTTGAACACGCAAGATGGTTCCCCCATAGAACTGATTTTCAATAAGTCCCGTATGTAGATCGACAGCGACTAACAATTCTGAATATTGGATAAATAAAATATGAGAATGATATTATATATAAATAAATATATAAAAGCATTATTACATTTGAATTTAAATTGTAACATTAATTAAATTCACTTCGACGAATATAACGACTTAGGGACCTTCAAGAAAAGAGCATACTCATTTCTCAAAGGCCGGCAGGGCACCTGCGATTCCCCTGGTGTTGCAGTTGTCCATGGGCGTCGGTAGTCACTTAGGTGAACCGCCTGACCGTTTGCCCCTTGTCTTATAAAAAAAAATTGTATTAGTGTAATTCATTACTGAAATATTGTATTTGAAGATTTTTTTCTTCAAACATTGTAATGTTTATTTACCAAATAAAATAATAATAATTATTATTATACAGTGTGATCAAAAGTTACTACGCTAGCTAGATTTTTAAATCTGTGTTTAGGATAACCAACGGTCTCCCCTAGCCGGCATAATTCCCTAGCTAAATTAGTCACTTTAGCTATCAAAGCTAGAATATAGTTTGCCATTGAAACGAGAACGAAGGAGAAGTAAAAATCGTTATAAAATACACATTGACACTGATTTCACAAAATCACGCATCAAGATGATGCATTCGTCCATGGAAGTTGGTAATCACTTACAATCGTGCGCCCGTTCGTTCTTTATGACAAAAAATATTAAAAGAAGCCCATAAAATACAATATTTTAGTATCTCCCCAATAACAACGTCGCAGCTCAATTTTAAATTCCATTTATTTCGCATCTGAAGAGGTGGCGAAACGACGCATTTTTACGAGATATAAAAAATCCGCCTCGCCCTGAGATATGGCAGACATGGCTCTGACGCTGACGAGATAAGACACGATCGGACACTTGGGGAGTATGATTTAGGAACTTCGCAATTTTGCTTCTAATAGCTACATTTACTCTGCATACTCTTTCAAAAATTGATTGCTACAGAGTTTTCATTAATATCGCATTTGATCTGGGCTGCAAACCTATATAAAGTGTGGATTAATGTAACTGTAGATTTGTAGCTGCCGCTACATAACGAGATGGCAATGATGCCAAGTAGAAAAGATTATACCAAAGCAAACTAGATGGCGCTGTACGGATGACGACAACCGCAGTACAAACACTGAAAATCTCCATACAAACTAACTCACGCTAGCGAAGTTTCTACTTACTATGTATAGACCTTCCAACTAACAACTGTCGGCGAGCCGCGGCCGCCCCGGACAACTGCAACTAGCCCGGACACGAAGATCTTCCTTTGCGGTGGTTGAGCATATCGTCCTTCGCTCCCATCTTTCATTCATTCATCATAAAGTTACTTTAATTAAAAAAAAGTTCAACGGCATAAGGAATTAAAATCTCTGAAATGGAACAAAATTATTTCATTTATAAATAAAACCACATATCTTCAAATCAGGAACTTTACTGTTTTTGCATTTTTAATAACAATTTTACAATAAACACCTAATACATATAAACTAATAATAAAAACTATTGTTAAATTATACCAGATAAGAACCACAACTGACTTATTTTCAACTAATTTATTTATTTTAAATGAATTTTATTTATTCTTTATACATTAAACTTCATAACAAAAAAAAAATGAAATATACGACAAATAAATGCACTTATTACAATCATAAATGACATAAAAAACGAAGTTTTAACAAAACAACATAAAAATAACATGCCAACTTATTAATAGTTAATTGCTAATTTTGCCTTCCACAAAGCGATCGCAACAACCACGGTCGCGTCTGCAATTTTTCCCGTTCCACTTGTGTGTCACGTTGCGGTCATAAACTCAATTGGAACGGGATAAAGGCATTTTGAGCGTTGATACGATACGCCAAATGGAGACATAAGATTAAGTTTCAAGTTTGACAATTTGACATCGCCCAGGACTTTCCACCTCTTGGACATGGGGCGTTGCGAGCTTTTTGCGAGCGTGAGTAATGACGTCATTAGTGACGTCTTCGCCGCGACCTCAACGATCGCGGTCGTCAAGTGAAACGGCTGTAGGTGAATTTTGGGTGTTGCGATCGCTTAGTGGAAAAGAAGTAATAGTGTGCAATGCAAAACGACGTCAATTACCATTTATTAATAAAATTACATAAAAAACCTTACATTTTCATTTAAATGTTCACATTATTATATATAATAGTTATGTACTAGCGGACACGGCAGACGTTGTCCTGTCACAATGTTGACATACTATTGAAGATACGCTATTATTGTATGAAACATTCATATACCATTAATATAATTTAAGACTAATTTTCTTATTAAGAGCGTTTTTTTTTTTGCCCCCTTTAGGCGAAGGCGTTCATATGCTTGTGTCTAAGGCTATGCGTTGCCAATCTCTATTATAACGATTCAAGTCATTCCTCCATCTCATTCTTTGTCTGCTGTCATTCCTCCATCTCATTCGTGGTCGATTTCGATCTGGGGTACATAAAGTGGAGATTTTGGCCCAAAGATCATCCGACATGCAGCAGATATGTCGAGATCCATGTCTACCTAGTGTAAACTATCTCCTTGCCAAATAATATCTTTGTAATACCCGCGGTTTAAGTGATTCCTCGTTAGGCGAACTTTTGATTTTATAACCGAAACGACTTACAAAATACTAGCTGTGCCCGCGACTGCATCCGCTTAAAATTTCGTAGAAAATAGATTCAATTTTAATGTGCCTGTCTTCCTCGATAAATGGGCTATCTAAAACTGAAATAAGTTTTCCAAACGGACCAGTACTTCCTGAGATTAGTGCGTTCAAGTAAATAAGCAAACAAACTGTTTAGCTTTATATATGGGTGTAGTACGGATGGGTGCGTCCGTGCCAGATAATGCCAGTAGCGTAGCGAATCTGTGTAGAAATGCTACAGTCATTGTTGGGGTGGCGGAGGCTGAACGGGTGCGTCATGCTGGTGCTGCACGGGTGCGGACGGGTGCGGCCGTGCCAGGTAATGCCAGTAGGGCGGTGCGTCTGGCGCCTGCGCTTGGCAAGCAGCTGCCAATCCCGCCCAACTGAAACGGTACGCGTACCTTTTCCCATGCACCTGAAAACGGAATAAATATTAAAATAAAGAGTTATAACTGAAATTTAACAGTGAATCAGTATTGCAGTCAATAAATAGGATAATTTTTATAAGTATTCGTATTTAAGACTAATTTTTGACACTCGTTTCGGTGCCGAAATCAGATAACTTGGTTTATCTGTATTAAATCGCTGCGCCACATGTTCCTCGGCCTGCCGGATCGTCGGCGGCCATTGGTGGGCATCCAGGAAGTCGCGATATTGGCCCACCTTTCCATTCGAGCCACATGCTCATTCCATTCTCACTTCAGCTTATACGTATCAAATTAAAAGTAATTCCTTTTTCTTTATTAAGATACAGACATTTTTAAAATGTCAACAAGCAAGTAGGACTTTTATTCCAATTTAAAAAGCGAGCGATCGTGAAGGACTCATATAAATTAAAAGCTTTTATTTAACTTGCAACATGTTTATTGGAATGGAATCTTACAACTCAATTTAAGAGAAGATATCTTCACCCGATAGAACTGACACACATATGTATATCGGCTGACAATGCAATATTATGATGACCTGGAACTGGTATGATGATGGAGCTAGAAGGAGACCATAAGAACTCCGTCATAAAACGATATAACCGCATTGAGTTTGGGCTCATTTAATTCCTCTTGACGAGTACTTTGTATTTAGTGGGAATACAGCACAATTAAATAAGTTATTTTATTTAAAATTTATTGTAATGTCAAATGTACCCTATGTAGGTTATTCGTAAAGTCAATTTTGTAGAGAAAGAAGAAAGCTTTGTAGAGTCTATCTCCTGATGATGCTTCGGTGTCGAAGCGAAGCGTGCGTTGAGGCACATCGGGCTAAGTATGCGGGGCTTCAGCCATCAACTGATTGTTTTCAAAATATTTATTAATTTTAGCTTCGCAATTTTCTCTTCCAAAAACAAAAAGGTTTTGAATATAACTCTTCACAAATGAATTTGTAGAGAATTTTCTCTACAATTCCTTTGTGTTGCGTCCAATGAAAATGGCGACATTTTTTGTGATACAAATCGATAATTGTTAATAGTTTTTTATTAAATAAAATTATGAAAATGAACTTTTGAAAGGATGCATTTTCATATGTTTTGAGATATCTCAATAACTAAATTGATTAGACTAATATATTGAAATTAAAGTTGCGTCCAATCTGTAATCTAAATGTTGTTTCGTAAATTGCTGCGGCTACCTGCTTTAGTACTTGACGATATGCCAATCAAGCCCAGGGTCATCCACCAACCAAATAAATTTTTAGTTCATCTGAATATCGACTTACATCCTAAAGTAGCACATGTTACTCCTTGTAACATGAGCCATCTGCCTGTGAAAGTTCCGTAAAAATCGGTAGAGCCGTTTGAAGCAGCACTAAGCTGAGCTTGCGTCCTTTTGCTTTAATTGTTACTTTATTGTTAACCTTCTATTTCTTCCCATATTTGCTCTGTTTATTGTAACAATTATGATAGCAATAAATGATATTTTATTTTATTTTTTTAATGTCATCTTTGTAAAGGTTTCTTTCTGTACGCGATTCAAAAATTCCTATAACATTTTTCCGACGAAAGAAGTAAAAATATTCCCTGAACAACAATAGAATATTGAAACCCGAATATGTATCGCTAACGGACAATAACGGCCGGCGCAAAAGTTGTTTCAGCGAACGAAAGTATAATATTTTTAAAAGTGAGCCGAAAGCGTCAGTTCGGCTGACTATAAAATGAATTTTTAATACGAATATTTCAATATAAATTGGCCGATATGCAGATGAATTCGACATGCAGGTTCTGGAGGAAGAGCGCTACCTTACGAAACCCAATTGTGCCACCCACTAAGAATCTTCCACCTGGGCATGATCTGCCTTGGCAAACCTGGAAATGACTTAATAGACATCGGAGCTGTTACCTATAACACAGGCATAAGGTTGTCTACCTTAGGAACAGACGTCCGTGTGTCATATAGTCCTGTATATATGTATGTTTAATTTTTATAATTATATACGTGTTAGTTAAGAATATAGACTAGACACTTTAATGATATGCGATGTATTCATTAAACAATATACTTTTTGTTTCTTTCTTTTCATTTTTTAATACCTCTAGCTGTGTCCGTGAAAAATTGGGTAAAAAAAATAGATTCAATTTGCGCGTGATGATATATAGTCTATAGCTTTTCTCGATAAATAGGTTAATTAGCACTGAAATAGTTCTTCACATAAGACCAGTAGTTCCTGAGATTACAGCGTTCAAGCAAACAAAACAAAAAGCAAAGAAACGCTTCAGCTTTATATATTAGTAAACATTCCTGTAAGCTTTTACATTTTTCAAAAACCTATTACTCCCGCGGTAGAGGTAGGACCTTGGCTTGTCAAGAACTATCATAAGTTCATTACTAGAAAGGACATCTAAAGCCGCACTAGTAGGATCATACCAGGTACACACTTTTGTTATTGTTTAAGCCATGACGCCACTGGGGTCTCAGCTGCAAACCAGCGTTAGCCTTAAGCTGTACAGTTTTTCTATATGGTGTTACAGACAGACATAATTCTTATGCCGGCTCCAGACATTACTTCATTTTAATGATCAGGTAGTGCGGTCGGGGACTTTGTGTGTTACGTAATAAGTATTTATTTCTATAGGTTGCAATAAAACAACATGGGCCTGCCGTGGTAATCATTGACACAACACCGAAGAGTTTTGTACTGTACAAGAAAGGAGTATTATATGATGACCGCTGGTGAGTAAGCTTAAGTTTATTGATTATAGAAAAGATCTTTCGTTTGTTTAGTTAAGTTAATTTTATAATAATATTCGTGACAAGCTGCGAAAATAATTTAATTATTCATGAAATGTAAACAATTGACTGTTTTCATTGTTGCCAACGACATACATTATCTGAAAATCAGTATGGATTCAGAAGTGGAAAATCAACTGAGGACGCAGTATTAAACCTTACTGACAATATAGCCACTTGCCGCCAGTAGGCTAATCAATTTTTGCCGCCCCTATTGACATTTTCAATTCTGTACAATACAATCATTTCTATATTATTTTGCATTGACATAGTTTTATCACTATTTTTCACGATTATCAATTTGGTAGATGGCAATATTGATGGCAGTAATAAATCATATTATAATCTGTACATATATCTTATATCTTGAATATCGTAATTTTCTTGTATATTCCAGACTTCTTTTCTCCATGAATACATTTTTTTAAGATTAATAAAAACATGATTGGGATCCAAATTTGCCGCCACCTAAATCTGCCGCTATAGGCTTTAGAATTTTCAGCCTACGTCTAAATCCACCATTTACTCCCTATTCTGGCGTGCGCTGCAAAAACCTTTAGAATGACACTTATATAATGTACTATGAAGAAAATGTTTATTTTAAATAGTTCTACAAAAAAGCTTGCAACCGCATATATCTATCATCTTTAAGCCATTAACGCCAAAATAGTGAAACATTTACCAATAGATTACTTTTTAATTTGCTGAAGAGAACGACACTCGCTTGCATTGGCAACAGTAAGTTCGACTATAAACATATAAATAAAACTGAATTGCCTGCTTATAGCGTCAAAATTCAATTATTTTCCTGATTGAATAATAATGAGAAAACTTTATTAGGAAAATAAAGCACTGCAGTCTTTTAATATATATGTAGCATAACTTAAACTTCTAAAGTAAACTAGAGACTTAAAAATTTAAAACAGTGCAATATACCTAAAACGAAACGAACTCAGTAAAGTCACTGATTTTCAGTAGGTACCGTATTTTGGTAAACAGTGAACAAAAATGTCAAATGTGTAGTGCGTATATATACACGATGTCTATAAAGAAAAATGTTTGTCTGTCCGTCGGACCGATTTGGACGGTAATTTCTCGGGTAGATACCTGATGTTACACGGAGTAACGTAAACTTTTGGGAAAATAATTAGGGTTCCGCACAAAAAATGGAAACCTTGAAAACTTAACAAAATCACTGATATCCCGCAACATAAGTTGCGGGTTACAGATAGTATTGGGTAAAACCTTCCGCTCCGGGGGTCGTGGGTTCAATTCCCGCCGCGAGTCTTGGGTGTATTATCTATATATTTCTACAAAAAAAATATTAGTGTATAAACTGGCGTCTCTTACACAGGTTGTATAACACAGTTGTCTACCTTAGAAACAGACGTCCTTGTGTCATATAGTCGTGTATATGTATTTATATATATTTGTCAAAAATGGAACCTTTTTTTCTGTCTATATAAATAAAAGCGAAAGGTCACCTAACACGAAAACCGCCTGGACGTACAATGATGAAATTTGGCAAGGAAGTAGTTTATCGTTAGTAGATGTCCGGTAAGGACGGATTTTTTGCTAGGTCCAGATTAAGGACTTTTAAGGGCTCTAGCAATTTTACGCGGACGAAGTCGCCGGAAACAGCTAGTTCTCAATAAATTGGACAAATATTTATTTATCCCTAAATCCTATATCTATACACACACTTAGTATAACAACTGACATCAACTTTTATTATTATTTAACCAAGAGTTAAAATAGAAGAGACGGAAGTATCAACAGTGCTTAACTTGGCAATCGAATCAAATGCCCGACGAAATGAACAATTCCGTAACACATTGTTTTGTTCTATCTCGTAAAGTTCAGCCAGCGCACGCGGCGTAAGCGTATAAAAATACTTTTTTTCGAAATCTCGCTTTAATAAACCTATATAGCTTTAATAAATACATATAAACCTTCCTCTTGAATCACACTGTCTATTTTAAAAAACCGCACCAAATTTTATTGCGCGGTTTTAAAGATTTAAGTTTAAGTATACATAGGGACGGACAGACAGCGACAGCGACTTTGTTTTATACTAGCTAGGCAAACGTTTTAGTTAAACGACAAGAAGAATAAAGTACTAATTATTATTAAACTAGGGACAATAGCGACTAAAAACTAAATTTACTCCAAACCTTTCCTTAACTTCTGTCTATCTAATTAAAGGCAACGCCACGATTGCAGCCTTTTTGGTCTACAGCCGAATTGGGCCGGCGCGTCCGGGTATCAGTACCTCTTTCTCACATGAGATCGGCGTGAAGTGGCGGCAATGCTGTGAGGATGTCGATTAACTATTAACTAGCTCCTTGCCAAATTTAATCTTTGTACGTCCCGCAGTTTTAAAGATTTCGTAATAGGTGACTTTCCCTTTTATATACATATAAAAATATTTAAGATTTATAAAAATTTGTAATACTCTTCTGACTGTAGAAATTTGTAACTTTTTCTTTTTGATTTCAAAAAAGCTAGGTATGCTTTAGGTACCTATGTTTTGAATTTCTGTTTCCTCTCCATCTGAGAGTGATATATTGTCTGTGTTTATCTATTAATTAATGTAGAATATAATAGTAATAAAAAATTGTCCTGTATCTATATACATCTATAATCTATTTGAGTAACGTTGTGTCTAATAAAATGTCTAAAAAAATTAAATAGCATAAAAAATAACAATGGGTGTTCTTCCAAAATCTCATCGAGATTTTGAGTATGCAAAGTTAAAAAGTTAAATATAAGATCACCTCATACATATGTAACTCTAACAATTGTGTAACACAAATGTGTTATAAATAGCAGTAACACACGAAAAAAAACGTGGCGATATCTATATACCTATACTTCTATACTAATATATAAAGCTGAAGAGTTTGTGTGTTTGTTTGCTTGAACCCATTAATCTCAGAAACTACTGGTCTGATTTGAAAAATTCTTTCAGTGTTAGAAAGCCCATTTATCGAGGAAGGCTATGAGCTATATTGCATCACGCTAAAAAAAATTTTTTTACCTTTTTACGCGGACAATGTCGCGGGCACAGCTATTCTTTTATAATAGTATTATCTGAGATAAAAAATGATAAAAGAGATTTATGTTAAAAGTGCAAGTAATATAGTTAAAACTTTATTCTTGTATAATATACATGCTGACATTTTTAGTAAAAAAATATTAGAAACAGTTTTTAGTTATCTCTTATATTCCCGGTTCCCCTCCTACTAAGCTGAAATTGAAAGCCTGTGTTAGGCCTCGTTTACGGAGAAGCAGGGCGTTACGCGTCGCCTGCGGCGTGGCGACTCGCGGCGTGTAATCTCTATGGAAACGTAATCGCTTCTCGCTAGGAGTGGGTACTATAATCTTTCTTTCTATATACAGAGTAAGTAACGCTACAATTGAGAGCCTGGTTTTTTTTTTTAATTTCCAACGAGACAAACAAATGCGTAAACATCTTTAGATAAATAGCAAAAACTTATCTTCTTTTTTCTTGTTATTTTTATAAAATAACAAAAAAATTACCTACAATTTTTAGTTTATTAAATGGGCTAAATCCCGTCGAGTAACCGTTTTACAGTTTGGCGGTACTATTATATATAAATTATTAAGTATGTTACATTCATTATGATAAATAAGTAATAATAAAACCATATCAGGCTGTATACACGCAGGTAACTTTAAAACCAACAGGTGCTTGTAGGCGCGTGGGTCCAACAAAGGTTTTTTGTTATAAATTTCCTTGCTACTTTACTTAAACCATTTTGATTAAAAATTTCGATATCTCTTGACCTCTAACGATTATCAATTTCTTTCTTAATTCCATATACATAAAGAAATAAGTATATAATATCTCCAGGAGTTCCAAAAGCTTTTATTTTCTGAAGCTTTTTGATAGTGCTTTTTTTTAAGAATATTAGGAATACTTTTTAGGTATATCTAACATTCACTTTTCCCCTCCTCCTAAGCTTAAATTAAAAGCTTTTATTAGGAGTGGGTGTGATAATACCCCAACGGCGGTGGGGTTTGCACCGGGTACCTTGCGGATTTCAGTCGATACCTTATATCGCTAGGTATTGAGGCTCTGTTTTCTATCATTTTTCTATGCCCCGGACAAATCGAAAGATTCTAGGGTCATCTTGGAAAAGACTTACGCGATTTTGATAGTACTTTCATTAAATCTTAAACGAGTAATATATGGCTTTATTTTATCTTGATAATATTTAAAAATAGGCTTCTTTTTACCTTATTAAAGATTTATAGTAACTGCGCGAATTTTAAGAAAGTCTGTAAAAAATTGTTAAAAAAGTTTGTGTTGAGTTTTTTTTCGCTTTTAGGTCGTGGGTGTTATTGAGGAAGTTGTATCTAACCAGTGGCCGGCACTTGAGTCGATCGCTTAGTTAAGCAGTTCTTACAGCAGGACTAAGTGATAGATGGGTGGTCAATTCTAACACTGATTTTCAAAACCACTGCCTTCATTTGTGTTGCGGGAGGCACGTAGAACCGTGATTCCCGATTAATGTCACTGAGTGATTACTAGTCGTGAGATTGTAGAGACTGGGGAGATTCTCGGGATGACGTCAAAACGGCAGTCGGTCGTCTTAACTCGCCCCACCACCACATCCTCTACAATTTAAGCGGACACAGGACCGGGATAACGCGGGATAGAAAAAGAAGGTGATTTAAGTTTTAAAGTTTTAAAACCGAAACACCATGTATAAAAGCACGCAGACACACATACACAAAAGCACACACACATACACGCGCAGGCAACAGGTGATAGTACTCGCGTGCGCCCGACAAAGGTTGTGTCGGTTTGCTGAATTACTTTAACCATCTGGACTTACAGTTCCGATGTCTGACCATCCTATTAAGACTTTTACGTATGCTTGATTCAAGATTGTATTGATATGATTGGGCATACAGGTCAAACGTATTGTTTAATTACACAATCTTATATTCCTCTTAAGGTGGGTTTACACCAAACGAAATAGACATAGAGGCTATCGAATGGCTAGCGATGGGCTCCGGTGACAATAATCGGGACCCACTTTTGTAAACGCTGAAAACTTAAACTTTGCGTTTTTTATTAATTTTTTTTAGAAAACTAAAAAAAATTTAACTCGCACAATTTCTTTGTGTGATTAGCTACGAGCTTCAGAATTTCCGAACGGATACGCATTAGAGACCTTTCTAGAAAAGAGCATACTCATTTCTCAAAGGTCGGCAACGCATCTGCGAACCCTCTGGAGTTGCAGTTGTCTATGGGCGTCGAGTCGAGCTTCGAGTAGTCACTTGGGTGAACCGCCTGCTCGTGTGCCCCTTGTTTTATTTAAGAAAAAGCTTTTAATTGTTTTTCAGCGGAAGATAAAGTATGTCTCGTCTGCGAAAGCCCTTAATCTATAAGTAGGGAATATTTTAAAATTAACGAGTACAGGTACAGGCGGTCAGCTGTATAATGGTTATGAGGAAAGGTTGTGGTAATCTACAATTAAATCTATTAAAGGCTAGCCATGAGGCTAGCCAAGGTGTTGGCGAGGAAGATAACGAATTGTTTATAATACCTGTAAGGCTGGCTACACAGAAGCGACTTTTAAATTATTATTTTTCTAAACAAAAATCTATCAAAGCAATATTGTTACCCTTAAAGATGTACGTTATATGAAAATTTATAGTTGTCCTCGAAGAAATTTCCTGAAAAGGTTCGAAGATAAGTATAGATGAACAAAGAAAAAAAGAAGATTACGAATTAGCCTAAAAGATTAAATTACTGCTGATTTGATCGTCAATCTGTATATATAAAAGTAAAATCGAAAATCGCGCAACGTATACTGATGAAATTTGGCAGGGACGTAGTTTATAGTTGGTAGACATCCGCTAGGAACGGATTTTTTGATAGGGCCAGATTTAGGATTTCTTGGGGTTCTTGCAAATTCAATTTTATGGCTACGAATACCGCTAGAATTTACTAAAAATTCTTCTTTGTATTGAAAATAGTATATTTTATTTTTGAAACCTGTTGACCGATTGGAGTATTGAAATCAGTGTGGTGACATATCTCAAGCTCTAAGCGTTTATACTGACGCATAGCATACATACAATAGTGTGAAATCGCAGCTTCTATAAAGTCGTACGCGTGTGTGGAGCCCTTATAAGTGCCAGGTGTTTTCGGATGTTTTGTTTTAATTTCTGCTCATTCGTGGAATAGGTCGCGTTGTAAGGTATTTATAATTACGTTGCGGTAGGGCAGGAAGAACTTTTAACATTAAAAAATAGTTTATTGGAGATAATAAAATAAATAAGTAGTATGTAAGAGGAACAGGTGATGCGAAATTATTATACTAAATTGGTATATTCAGAATGAAGAAACAAGGGACAAACAGGCAGGCTATGTCACCTAAGTGGCTACCGATGCCCAGGGAATCTTTACCACTAGGAGCATCGCAGATACGTTCCCGGCCTTTAAAGAGGTGTATGGGCCACCGGGAATTTTCACAAACCAAAAAAAAAAAACGCTACACAAACATCATCACCAGGTAGTCACTGAGGTGAATTGCGTGCCCCACTGTCCCTTGAAATAAAAAAGATAATACTTTTACATATTGCACGCATTTAATCATAAACTGACCAATTACGTTTTAGGTCTAACGTTATAGTTAATGATACAGACGGCTTCGTTTTAACGTTCTCTATCAGCCAATCTAAGAATTACTTCGATATCTCCATCCATCACTGAGATACAGCTATTGTTGTCTTTTTAACTAAAAACTTATTTTAGTTAAAAAGACAAACATGTAACAAAACATCATTAAAATAACATTTCAATGTCATTAATTACTTCATTAACTATTTAAAAAAAAATAATTCAAACTTAGAATTTCGTGAGCGACTAGTTTCGAACAAATCGTCAGGCAATCCCGATATAACATACGCGTGAGTTTAAAAGCCGTTTTGTAATAAGTAATAAATAAATGTTTGCTACAAAGCCATTTTCAACGAATTATATGCGAAAAAAGTCGTAAATTATACAATGTTTTTAGCGATTTCTTAATAAATATCTTTTTTGAGTTAGGTCACTTTGTATTTAAGTGTGCGATATGCTTTATGTGTCCAATAACAATAATAGCAATTATTTATCGAGCAGGTATTAGCAAACGCAACGCAACAAATAAAACTGTGCATTTTAATCGACAACGATTTTTCATATACGCGATCGATAAAACTGCGCGGTTCGAACTGCACAGTTAAATCGCAACGGTTTATCGATACGTGCGTAGCGGGCGTTATAAGACGATACGCCTAATTTTATAAGTACCAGCAGGTGCAACTAGGCTATCGCAAAAATAAAAGTGGTACAACTTTCTTTTATTTTCACTAGTACAACGCTGTTCCGAGCTAAAAAAAAAATGATCACCAGTGCAAATTGTCAGAGATATCGAACACTTATCAATCCCATTGTTCCTTCATAATAAAGTCAAAAATTTCCGCGCAAAATTTCGTTCGGCGACAGCTCACTTTTTTTAAATTTATTCTACGATAGTTTAGTATTCAACCTAAAACTAAAGTATTAAAGGTTTTTCTCGACGGTTTTTCAACTAAATATATACCGCTTATCAATAATTGTATATGCCTATGTCACTCTCTACTATTCCGAAGAATAACCAAGACAAAACAATAACGAAGATTATAGAAGGTAATGTTTTGGTCAGTTAACTTATTAAAAGCATTTTATAAGAGGCAGCTATTTATAAATCAAAAAACTAACGTTAAAGTAACTAAAACTAAACGTTATTTTATTTATAGATCGTAAAAGTTCGGTGATCAGCTCACTTAGTGAACAGGTCCTCTCAACCGCTTGTGAGTAGCGTGAAGCGGCACGGCTTCGTAGCGCGTGTGTAATTTCCACCTAAAATAGCTCCTTGAATAAAATCCAGACATTGTAACAATAAAAACTCTGAATTCGTCCATTTCTTTGTATGTTTCCTTTAATGACATTGATACGATATCTAGAAGGTAAAAACTTAAAATAAACGCCAGCAAAGATTCAGCGAGATGTTCTAAAGAGGAACTAAATAAATATATATATATTTTTTTGTGTTGGGAAATGTATTTCATTCATTGTCATTGTGGTAATAAGATTCGCCAAAGTAATTTAAAAATATTGTTTCGAACATTATAATTTACCTAATTCCACCTTTTATGAATTTATATAATCATAATATAAAAAAAAAAACATAAAATAATACATATTCATTTCTTTCCCGCTCCAAGAAGGTATACTTTTTATACGGAAAATTCCGCTTCTAGAAAGCTTTAAACATATTTGTATTCAGCAAAAAAACATTATTGAAATCGATTTTTAAACACCGAAAATACGGACTTCAAGGCAAAGACCGCAGGCGAATTGAGTCTTTTATTTCAATCACAAATAACGAAGTCACTTTTTAAGATAAGATCGTAGAGATTGTGGAGGTTCCGAGAATGACGTCAGATGGCAGTCGGTCATCCTAATTAACCCCGCAGCCACTCCTCAAATTTAAACTGATCCTGCTACTAGATCGGGATAACGCTAGGTACAAGAATTAATTCGTTGCATTTAAAAAATAAACAATAATTTCAGGGCTTCAACGATTAGATAGCTGTGTTTAACAAACAGTCTTGATTACATGCAAAAAAATTATAACCCTCAAAATTGTAGAGTCGACCAAGAAATTGGTTAGACACGCTACGATGAAATACCGTTTACACGTCATTAGTTATAAGGCTCATTTTTGCTTGTCATACATTACGTTAATTTCTAACAATAACATTTAACAAGAATTTCTTTAAGTAGGAACTGTCCACCAAAATGCTAAAGCACTTTCTTGGTTGACTATACATTGAGTTGGACAAAGTGGCGGAAAACAGTTTGTATACTTTACATTGTAAGTTTGGCTGGCCTGTTGGCGCAGTGGGCAGTGACCCTACTTTCTGCTCCGGGGGTCGTGGTCAGTTTGTGCAATAATTCAGT
The DNA here is from genome assembly GCA_024363005.1 of Charaxes varanes. Lineage (NCBI taxonomy): Eukaryota > Metazoa > Arthropoda > Insecta > Lepidoptera > Nymphalidae > Charaxes > Charaxes varanes. Next base: position 190,375 of record JANCMC010020236.1, read on the forward strand.
CACCGTGAAGTTAATGTTTATCTTTAGTTAATAGAAGAAATTGAAACCCTATAATTTACGTCTACTCATATATCTATATAAGTAGATGTAAACGCTATAAATGCCGTAAAAAACTTAAATATACCTAGAAGTAAAACATCTTGATTGTAACAAGTTATACGAATATAATAAATTTTATTAACCAAAACAGACCAAAATTGTTAAATATAGCAAAAAGTCAAATGACATGTGATTTTGTTTATGTTAAGTCGAATTTTAAATAAACATCCCTGGCACTGTTAACCTACGAATTTTACGACGCGCATGCATTAAATGTAAACACCTAAACTTTTAAAATATAAACTGGTTTGTTGATCAAAGAATATTTTAGCTCAATTTCCCGGATATTATTGTTGGAATAAGAAACATTATGTGAAACGTCTATTATATTATAAATGTTTTCTTAAATTATAACTCCTAAGTAGAACTCCTCTGCAAAATGCAGTCTTAAGTTGTAAGGTTTTAGTTTTGATTATGGAAGGCGTCCTCGCGAGTCTGGCGTGAGGAAGAGAGGTGGCGCTGCGAGTTTCGCTAAGAGGTTGAACTCGGCATTGCTCCTTAGGTATCAGCATTTCCTATAACAATATTAAAGATGAACTTTATTATTAAAACTTTTATTAAACTTGCAATATATGTATGTTTGTTCGGGTGGAATCTTACAACTCAATTTTGGAGCAGATGTTTTAAACCGATTGAGCTAAAATTTTGCACATATATGTGTATCGGATGACAATGCAATATTATGATGACATGGAACTAATATGATTATAGAGCTGGAAGGAAGTCATGGGTACTTTTTATCAAACGATATAACCACATTGAGTTTGGGTTCGTTTATTCGTCATGAAAAGTACTTTGTATTTAGTAGTAAACATATAAATAAAAGCTTTTTAAAAAGTGTTTTTAAATTTAAAACTTTTTTTTTTGTATTGCGAATACGTAGCCAGCGACGTCGCAATGGCGTCTCGGTGAGGTGCTCTTAGCGGCCGAAAAATATAAAAATATACGGATTGTATCAGGTATTGTTGTCGCGTTTCGTTCGGTTTGTGAGATTTCCCGGTGGCCTGCACTCGTCATTAAAGGCCGACAACGCATCTGCCCACCTTTCTGGTCGTGCAGATGTCCATGGGCGTCGGTACGCACTTATGTGCCTGCTCGTTTGCCCGTTGTAACATAAAAAAAAACTGCTCATAAGGCGTTCCTTAAACGATCAATTAATTACATTGCGCAATATTATGTGTCGTAACGATTGAACGAAAGTTCGAACGAGTTTAATTTTTATTGCACCTTATTCTTCCATTGCTTCGTGTAAACATTTTTGCGTAATACTTTTGTGTCTATGTCTTAACGAGGAGTACACGCGCTAGTGTAAAAATGGCGGAAAAATAGAATCTAGACAGTTTTTTATACTATAAATATTGCGCAGTTTGTATTATTGGGCAATATAATTGATCGTTTGGATTCAAAGCGGAATTCAATCTTTATTGTTATTGTAGGTCTATATGTACTATTAATCGTACTTAATTACGTAGCCAGTATTATTAACTTGAAATTTTCCATGTTGATAGAACAAGCTAAAAAACCACTAGGAAAATTATTTTCAACGAAATCGGCGAACAAAGTTTTTAAGTTATTTCACCAATATGTTTGTCGCGCATCATATACGGAACCTTTTTACACAAGCGTGTATTGACACCCTTGGCCACTTTTATTCAACATACCCCGAGTATAACTTTATGTCCTACGTTTTTTAAAATCATACTAATATTATAAACTCGAATGTTTGTACAGAAGGTTGTATGGATGTATGTTTGACGCTCGTTCACGGAAAAACTACTGAATGGATTTTAATAAAACTGTACAATAATATAGTTTACATATCAGAATAACACATGTGCTATAAATTAAAAAGATATTGTATGTGAATTGTCCAAAACATAACGCTAAATGACAAGTAAGTAGGGGAAAGTTCTGCCATCTGCGAGCTATTATGGCGCGCGCTATGCGGATTTTTTGCGGAATGCGGAAACGACTTAGAGACCTAAAGAATATAGTTTCTACAAGCCTTCTGGTAGTGCCTCGTGCAGATGTCCATGGGCGTCGGTAGGTACTTCGGTGCCTGCTGCCTGCTCGTTTGCCCGCTTGTAACATAAAAAAAAATAGTTTTGTTATAATTCATTAAAACTTATTGTTACACTATAATATGGTAGTACGGTATAACAAAGATTTATGTTTACATACAAATATCAAATCGGCGCGACTCCATTTAACATGATAGGTATGAAAAAACAAATCATAGATTAGACAGTATTTTAGATATTTCATTAGCTGTTGGGTTTCAAATTAACTTTTTTAATCTTACGCACGCACGCACTTGTCGATGGTCTTCCGTAATACATCCCTGCCCCTACGCACTGCCGCAAACATGGCCGCTTTTTGGTTAATTTGAACCGGTATCCCTTATTTCGTGATCTTATAGTTAAAATATCAGTGTAGTTCTCGGTGTCCGCCATTACGAAAGATTAAATTGAAATATATTAACGAACTAAGTGCTTAAAACTATTTGTACGTATCTTAAACCGCATTGGCAACTGTTTTACGATTATTTCCTTATTCATATAGTTCTGTATATATTTGTATATTTTACTTTGAAAGATCTTCTATCGAAAGCGGTCTGATGACTGAAATGGACGGTGGTCATAGCATCTCCGTAATAAAACGACACAATACCAAAATGAAAGCTTTTTGAATCAATAATTTTTGCTTAAAATTTATCTCTATTAAAATTACTATGCCCTAACGGGGCGTCATATATAAATTAACATGTGCAATTGAATAAATGAATATGAATATCTCGGAATTCAAATTAAGAGCGCCTTGTAATTGTAATATTTCATAACTTTGGGAATTATCCTAATTTCGCAAGTTGATAGGATCACGAATTGCCTTACGGAAATCTGATAAATACACTTGGGAAATAAGATTCCTAACTAGTTTACGAAATGGAATCTAGTTTCCAACTTATTACTGAATTCTGTCGAAATAGAGGCGTTCTTAAGGGAAAATTGTTTAAGATACATATTCGTAAAATTGATGAATAAAGTTCGGGTATTGGAATTATTACATCCAAATCTAAGATATTATATATAGTTACTTAAAGACGTGGCTATCTCCTACTTATTCTCTAACTGTAAGCACTTATGGCAGAAATATATGAAATATATACTTATGATATATGTATGTATATATAAGTAATATTAAGCCGTTGACTTTCTGTCTTCGTCTCCTTTTTCTTCTTAACTTTCATAAGATTCATAGATCGACTATCTCGTTTCTTTATGGCTTGTTAGCATAATTACCTCCTAACTGGTTGGTTACTGCCCGTATGTCTCAAGAAGTTGAAGTCTTTAAGTTCCCTTTTATAATGCCGGAGGCAAACATAGCTTCATTTGAATAATCATTTCGATGATCATGTAGTGTAGCCGGGGACTTTGTGTAGCTTCACAAAGTTTTATAGTACCTTGTAGTCTTCAAGGACAAAAATGTACAATTTCGTCCTTGAGTTATGTCTCGCTCCGACATAACAATCATATGAAGTAAGAAAAAGTACTTTTGGAGTCAAACATTATGTTTAATTCAAGCTTAAAATGCACAAGTTTAGAATTTTACAGCAACTAAAATTAGCGAGGTGGGAATCGAACCCACGACCCCCGGAGCAGAAGGCAGGGTCACTGCCCACTGCGCCAACGGGCCAGCCGAAAGCCTATGGTCTAATATAAATTTTGTGTAATAAAAAAGACAGTTTCTAACATCATAAATGTTTTTCGAAATTTGTTTTCTACCACCAATCACACCATAAATCATAGAAACATTTTATACAATTTCGGTTACCTCTCGTTTATTCGTAAGGCAGTAAAGACTTTTCTTATTCTATTGTCACTGAAAAACCATTGTCTCACAACTGTTTCCAGGGAAACCTTATCAGACCTCTTGCACCCTTAAAATGCTTTCATGTAAAATGTTTCAACTTAAACTGCCTCATATTTTTTTAACCTGAATTTTTATAAATTTAGAGCAAATTTTGTGTCAAATTGTTATATATTTTATTAAAATTGTAATGTCTAAATGTCTTAGATGTATTTAAAGTGGCATTGTGTGTAATACAATATAATACAATATAAATAAGTGTTGTCTCGCAGAAAAATTATATACATGAGTTGTTCGCAGTCTATAATTATTTTTATTTCCATTGGGAAATAAGCACTCTTATCTGATAAAAACACCTGACTCTTCGCATTTAAAAAAACATTATTTTCGTAGAGTAATAATTTGTTTATGACAACAACAATTTATACAATAAACTAAGTACAGTACAGAATTAAAACACATATAGTCTGTAGCGTGTCACCTGTTGAAAAATTATCTGTCTAAACAATTCTCAAGGATGAAGAAGAGCGGGATGTCGATGAAGGCGGCACCAGTGAGCTATAGAGTTACTTTTTTTTACTATTCCAAAGGAAATCACCGACATTCCCGAGTTGATGCTAAAAACCTTTGCTTCCGCACCTGAACTGGTTAAAACGCAATTATGGATTTCTCCTATGAAAATCGAACTTCAAAGTTGTGAATTGAAAATTTGCATTTATCGCGGCAAATTAATTCGTAACTAATATGGAAGTTGATAATATCAGGGACCCGTTTTAAACTTATTCGATTATTTTTACTCATAAGACGTAAGTCATTAGCCGAAGCTGAAATTTCGATATTAATCGTAGTAGACTTTTTGATTGATCTCATAAAGCAAAATAAATATATTTTTATACCTTATTATTAATCCACTAAATACTTACGTAAGTACTCACACCTTTGAAAGGTAAATTAACATGATGCTGCTAGATATAAATGTAAAGGATCGGCTAAAATATCTGTCAATCACACTAATTCAGTGTCGGAATTTGATTGATGATAGCACGCATACCTTACCGGGAAATTGGATCGATTATTAGCGTAAAGTGAAATTGCGTGTCGTTCGGTTTGTAAGAGTTCCCTATAGTCTAAACTGCTTTTCAAAGACCAGCAACGCATCTGCGAGCCTCCTGGTGGTAGGACGTTCATGGGCGTCGTTAGTCAATTACCGCCTGCTCGTTTGCCCCCTTATAATATATGAAAAAAAAACATGATATCAAGAAATATGTTGTTTTTACAAAAGCTATATGTAAAATATCTTGTGTGACGCATTGTTCTCAATAAAGGTGGACAAATTGACAGACAATAATATCCACCCATACGTTTATATATGGGTCGATATACGGGTATAACTTTTGAAATTACTCTGTCAAAATCGTGTTTCCATTGTCATAGTTATTATAAACTAGTCGGGCACTCTCGATATAACATAAGCGTGAGTTTAAAAGCCGTTTTTATAATAACTCCGCTTACGGAAGTCTAAGTTTCCGTTTTCAGTTTACCGGTCAAAACTAAAGTTACAGTTAAATGACCACCTAAATTCTGATAGGCACATTAATCACTGGCTTGCTGCACAGATAATCTCAAACACGATTGGAACACGGATTGGATGCTAATTTCATAAACCAATACCCCACATTCGCCGCCGGGGAAATCAAACTGTATACTAACGATATTAGGTTCATAATGATGGCAGAGAGTTCCTATATTGAAGGTTTTGTAGTTAGCAGAACCGTATCCTCAAGAATCACTTTTCAAGCCACTACTAAACCATATCAGTTTATACTGCACTGTAAACGAACTCTTTTTTTTAATGTTACAAAGGACAAACGAGCAGACGGTTAACCTGTGTGACTGTCGACGACCATGGACATCTACACGACCAACAGGCTAGCAGATGCGCTGCCGGGCTTTAATGACGAGTTTAGGCCACTGGGAAGTCTCACAAACTGAACTAAATCCGACTACAATACCATCACTAGACGTGACAGCATTGCCGTCACTTCGCGCCGTTCTTCAGTAAAAAAGAGGTACTGGTACCTGAACGCGCCGGCCCAATTCGGCTGCCGACTAAAACGACTGCAAGCGGGGCGCTGCCTCTAATTATATTAAATGCCTTCTGTTGAAACTAGGAGGTTAATGAGTATTTATAACAAATACTAATGTGACCTGAGTCATAAAGCATAATGACTCATTTAAGCAAAATAGACGCTTGTTCGATCTCAAAATGGGCGTGGCGCTCTTTGCGAGTATATTATGATTTATTCATATGAAAATAAAATATTTGAAGTACCCTATTTTTAAGCTTCACTTTATGGTTTTATGAATATTATTTATACATTATTAAGTAAAAATATTTTGCAGAAAATTGAGTTTGGCCTTCTCGACAACCAATAGCTGAACGTATTATATAAAATCTTAACAACAAGAATTCTTGATATTGTATGAACTGGACCTAATTAAAATGGGATTCAATCAGTCGAATGTTCTAAGGTAAGGAACATAACAAAAACTACATTCGATTTGAGAACCTTGTAGTTTTTTTGAGTCGGTTGAAAATTATTTGCTTTCCAATTTCAGTCAAAAGGATTTTTAAATATTATTTTATGTTATATTTAAAAATCCTTTCTAAATATTTCATGAAATAATATTTTTCTATCTTCGTCCATTTTCATAATATTTTAATCTTAATAATATTTAATCTTCTTTTGGCGTGATAAAAATAGTGGATTATAGAAAGAGTTACTACTAAGTAACACCCTTTCAAACTAGCACATATTTCGCACCTAAAGCGGATCTCTCTAAAATCAGAAAAAATCGTGACACTTAATGGAGATCACTTTAAAATGTATAAATTGTTTTTAATAACTTTGGCTTTTGTGATAGATCATTTTTCAGTTTAAATACCACTTTCGTGACGGTTTATTTTAAATTAAAATGTCACAAATACATGCGAAAATCTTTAAAAAACGCGGTTTGTGTTTTCAAATTGAATATCCTAAGCTGATTCTTTAATAGTTGACAAAAAAGCCGTAACTATAATCTTCATTCAAACTTGAATTATAAAAGTTAAGTTGAAAACTTAGGATTTTTACGAACAAGAACATTTATAGACGCTTAGCTTCGATTTAAAAAATTGAACGTATAAACTTGGATTGTTAGGTCAACTATACTAATATAAACTAAGGTCTTAATGTTCGCTTAGTTGTTCACTGATTTCGATGGAAACTTCGACAAAGTTTTCAAAGTAATTCTCTTAAGTATATAGCGGGAGTCGATACAGTATTTAAATTTGAAACTCATGTTTAAATCGCAAGTACCAAAAGAAGTCTAATAAATTCTTTCACTTAACAAATTTAATCTGAGTTTAATTGTAACAATACTATTCTATATTAAAATGATTTACGAACGTCCGCGTATGTATAGAACTTGACTTTTTGAAATCATATATATGTTAGTTCAATCATAGATGAGGTCGTGGCCAAATCAGTGGTCGGCATTTTAGTCGAGCGATCGCAGTAAGCTGCGACCGGGCGATAGGTGGGTGACCCATTTTAATAGTGGTTTATATTTGATATCCGTGTTTCGGAAGGCACGTAAAACAGTGGGACCCAATTAATATCACTTAGTGATATTAGTCGTGAAGTTGCAGAGATCGTGGGGGTTCCGAGGATGACGTCGGATGGCAATCGGTCATCTTACTCGCCCCATAGCCACATCCTCTACAATTTAAGCCTTGTAGATATGTGTATGCTCATTTTCTCAAGGCCCTTAATTCGTAACGGCTTCCAGAGGGCACTCAGACGCTCTGAGGAATGATAATATAATAAATATATATCATTTCATTCGTACCGGTTCGCATATACTGGAGCTGGCAATTAATTACACAAAGATGTAATTCGGAGAAGAAATTCCAGCAACAAGTTTGTCAAATTTTGGACATGTAGGGGACTTGGATTGACGTCGAGTTAAAATAGTTGCTTGTATTAGTGAAATCAGCGGATTTTGTCCACAGTTGGTATTTCCGAACGGATACGACTTAGGGACCTTCAAGACAAAGAGCATACTCATTTCGCAAAGGCCGGCAACGCATGTGCGAGTCCTCTTGTGTTGCAGTTTTCCATGTGCGTCGGTAGTCACTCAGATGGACCGCCTGGCCGTTTGCCCCTTGTTTTATAAAAAAAAGTTGATCCGCCATCTCTCTGCCAAGTCAAACTTCTTTTGCGTCGTTACTTCTTTAATGAGGAACGTGGTTCCTCTTTGATACCACTTGGGCCGGCGCGTCCGGGTACCAGTACCTCTTTCTCACGTGAGATCGGCGTGAAGTGGTGGCAATGCTGTCACGTCAAGTGATGGTATTGTTGTCGACTCCCCGGTGGCCTAAACTCGTCATTAGTGGTCGTGCAGATGTCCACAGGCGTTGGTAGGCACTTGGGTGCCTGCTGCCTGCTCGTTTGCCCCATGTACCATAAAGAAAATGATATCCGCTCACAAAAGTCTAAGTTCTAAAATAACCTAACATAATTGAGGCCTATATACCTATATAAAAAGTTCAATACACTATTTATAACCCAAACTTTGATATGTTGGTAATAGGTGTTACAGTTGAGTTAAAGTGTTACTTTTCGTTAGTAAGTTGTACCTTTATAACATTCTTGAATTTCTGTGCCAGATTTGGAATTTCATTCCATGTGTATGAATTCCAGATTGAGCTTAAATAATCACAGAGAGATAAAGAAGAACATAGGCTATTAATTTATAGATTTATAAATAATTTATATACTTATTTAGAATTATTTTAGAATAGCCCCACCCGGGGCTTCGCGAACGGCTGAGCCTCGGCTCGCCCCAAACCCCCCGCCCGTTGACGCTGTGAAGGTCAATCTGACCAACAGCATTACACTATCAGAAAAAAAAAAGTAGTTAACAAACAAACCTGCGCCGCCCACCCTACGTAATAGTGGACGCGAGTCGCATAGAAAAATGATAAGTTGATTTTTTCACCACTTTATTTCAGCTTAATGTCTCGAGAAAATGAATGATTGTGAAAATAAATACGCCAACGAACCACCGCAACGCTGAAATTAAGCAAAACTCACTATTTTCGGCATTTTCCAAAGATATTATATTTTTAAAGTTAATATTTTACAAACCAAAGAAATTGGACTTCAATCGGTGGCCGGTATTTGAGTCGATCGTCAGGTTAGTAGTTCTTCCCGTGACAAGGTAAAAAAATAGATGGGTAAAAATATAAATAGATGGGGAACAAACTTTCAACCGTATGAAATGAAACTTAATTAAATATTTTAGAAAATAAGTTCTTCCATTTTTTTTTAGAGAATATTCACAAGGGCGGAGACCTTCTATTAAGTTTAAAAACCTGTGCCAGAAGGACTCGCTCTTCCCACAATACAATGTACAACAGGTCTAGTAGCTCTTTGACGTATGCCTAATATTTATATTACAACTCTAGCAAAGCTATTTTTAGAATTCTGTACCTCTAAAGGAAAACGGAACACTTATAGGATCACTTCGTTGTTCCTCTGTCTATCAAAACCCTATTTTTCAGGAACGCGTAGATATTTAAAGTTTCCATTAACAACAAATACTGAGGTCTGTGATCCCTTAAAGCTGTGAGAAAATCAAATATTTAAGTGTACGCAAGAACACGGGTTTGATTCGTTAAAAATTTACTTATATATTTCTAAGTAAATGCATATGTACATGCGACATCCCTACATATACAATACTCCAAGACACTGAGCATGAATCAAGCAAGTAATCTCGCAATCGAACCGGAAGGCAGAGTCATTACCGATTGTGTCAAAGGGCGAGTCAAATGAAAGATAAATGGATCAGCAATGAATTATACGCAAACACCATCACTAGACGTGACAGCATTGCCGCCACTTCACGCCGATCTCATGTGAGGAAGAGGTACTGGTACCCGGAAGCGCCGGCCCAATTCGGCTACAAGCATGGCGCTACATCTAATAGTATGAACTTAATTATACCTTTCACGTAAAAATTAAACGAAACGAACCTTTTAGTTCTTTTTACATATTTTTGCACAATGTTTGACACCTAACAAGAAAATATTTCCGTGTTTTCAGACTTTAAAAATGTTACTCGGTTTTAATTTCACGTTGACCCACTTCAAGTAATTTCAGCTAACTTAGCGGCAGATGCATTAGTTAACTAGGTTACACATTTTACCTTGCTTGGAAGCTAATATTTTTACAGTAGATAATTTTATATGAAGGTAATTATAATTTACTAGCGGACCCGGCAGACGTTGTCCTGCCCGAACGTTGGCTTAATGTTTTTATTGTCTTTTTAAAGAATATTAGGAATACTTTTTAGGTATGTCTAATATTCCCTTTTCCGCTCCTACTAAGCTTAAATTAAAAAAGACGGTAATGACCCTCTTATATCGTATGCCGTTCTTATAAGCGTCATGTATTATTAACGATAGAAATAAGTTTGAATTAAATTGTTAATAAAAGTATAGCTTCAATGGTTTGTCAAATCTCGAAAATGAACATCGCGCCTAAAGAAGTTTTCACTTCTAAAAGAACTATCCGATTTGCTGCGTTCCATCTAAAGGGCGCATACATAATTATATTTCGGCGATTCATTTTTATTTTTATAAATTCAACAAAAAAATATTTTAATTGCCATCGCTCTTGACCTATTTACCGTCGCCCTAAGGCCCTAGCATGAACAATTCAAACCGTTCGAATTCGAAGATTCGATTGTATTTAGAATGTAAATATTCGTAATAGGCCCACAGGAGGCAAGTCTTTATCGTGTCCCGCTTTTAATCAATGCAACCGCATTGGCAATAAGGAGGGTCCAATGTAGAATTAGCACGAATACTTTCAAAGTCGAATCTTTGACTCCAACGGTTCGAAATATTCGTGCTAGGCCCTCTGTACAAACAACGAGTGGTTTCGATGTTAATTCAAGCGTTGGTTTGACAGTGATACGAGGTATTTATCTGTAGAAAATTATGGCTGAGAGATTGGATAATTGATTTTCTTGGTAAATAAAAAACCGGGCAAGTGCGAGTCAGACTCGCGCACTGAGGGTTCCGTACTGTCACATAATACTTTTACAAGGTCATTTTACGAGTAAGATTAGTTCTTTTCTTGAGATTTCTGTGAATGTGACAGTCTTCGTAATTTTTTTTGTGATGGTACTACAAGTTTACGGATTTTGTATTTTTCTTTTAACTATGCCCTTTATTATATTATAAGATATTGTTTCTTGGAAATTTCATGGTTCTAGGGCAAGGAAAAGTACCATATAGGTTTTGAGTCCATTTTGATCCATTTTACTGGTACGAGAAAAACGACATATCTTTTGATTGCGTATATTTAGAGGGTTGATGCGAGAACATCAACCCTATAAATCATAGCTTCAAGGGAGCGTAACTCTCATTTTTTTTTGTATGGTTCTTGGTGTTGGCCCTATTGGTCATAGCGTAACGATTCAAAAAAATCGTCTAGTAAACATGCTCAGGTAGAGTCTTGATAGAGACAATTTAATACACGAACTAGTAAAGGGATTTTATTTAAATTGATATGAAAATTCATTGTGTAAAATTTTTGTATTTATAGTATGTTTTTTCTTTGTATCTGTTCTGTAACTAACTTACTTATAAAACGTAGGAACTCTCTAGATAAAGTTAAAAATTATAGCTCTAGATAAATGTAACTGAACTCTAGCGAGTTTATCTTGTATTTTGATCTCGAAAATCTTCATATCTATAGGCTAAGTTGTGCTGACACAATTATATTTGATTCTTTATTATTATCCGACGTGCGTTATATGTACACTCACCCAAACTATATAACATCATCGTGATAACGAGCTTTTAAGAGGGTCCGCATTTGATCCGATCACTAAGTTAAGCAGTTCTTACCGCGGCTGGGCTATAGATGGGTGACCGACTCTAATATTGGTTTTCAAATATCCGATCTCCTCTGTTTTTCGAAAGGCACGTAAAATAGGACGTCAGATGGCAATCGGTTATCTTAACTCACCCTAAAGACATCCTCTGCAATCTAAGCGGACCCTGGTACTAGACCGGGATATCGCTAGGAAGAGTTTTCTTACGTATTTTAAATGATGAATCATATAGATGCAACTTACGGTTAGTATTTGTGCCAAGAAATGCAGTTGGGGCGGGCAGAGCGCTCGCGGGCGGCGAAGACCAAAGATTTGTCTTTGGTGACTCGAACACGCGAGAACCCTTGAGAAAAGAACATAAATAGATATCAAACGCATATACGAAAGCGCACACGCAATCAGACACGCTCACATCGCTCTTATTAACAGATTGGTTGCTGAGGACGCCACAGTGGCGTCCTATGATGTCCTTAATGTATAAGCCAGAAATAAAATATTGAATTTTCTTTTAAAAAACAATTTTATTTTTAAAGCATGTGACGTCACATCAAGGGGGAGAAGGTTTCGAAAGTGTGACAAGGATGGACGGGGGAGGGGGGGTCAAAAATCGTAAAATTTATGTAACGTAATATATGACTTCCCGGTGGCCTAAACTCGTCATTAAGGGCCGGCAGCGCATCTGCTGGCCTTCTGGTCGTGCAGATGTCCATGGATGCCGGTAGGCACTTCGGTGCCTGCTGCCTGCTCGTCTGCCCCTTGTAACATAAAAAAAAAAAAAATCGGACCAGTAGTTCTTGAAATTATCGCGTTCAAGCAAACAAAACCTTCGACTTTATAATTATACAAGCAGTGCCCGCGACTTCGTTCGCGTAAGTAATTAGGTAAAAAGATAAATTCAATTTAAGCGTGATGATTTATGTATATATAGCCTATATAGGCTATATATCCTAGATAAATGAGCTATCTAACACTGAAAGAATTTTCATCAGGACCAGTATTTCCTGAGATTAATACGTTCAAACAAAGAAACTCTTCAGCTTTATATAATAGTATAGATTATTATTAGCCGTCAGCAGTATTTCTCCACCGGTATGACGAAGGGAAATACAAGAAAAGAGTCACTTTTCTCAAAGACCTTCGAGGGTCTGATATTTATGGCATCAATAGTCACAAGTATATGTCAAGTTGGTGTATTATTGATACCCTCGTCAATAAGAACTCGGAGAAGACACCAACGTGTCCGTTACACCCTTAGTAATCTAAGCTCTCTACAAAATATCCAATCTTTGATTAATATTAGAAACTAGTTGGTACCCGCGACTTCCCCCGCGTAAGACTAGGTGAACAATTTCAGCGTTACGATAAAACAGGCTTCTTCGATTAATGGGCTATCTAATACTGAAAGAATTTTACAAATCATGTCAGTAGTTCCTGAGATTAACGCGTTCAAGTAAGAAAACAAACGAACTCTTCAACTTTATATATTAGTATAGATGTAAGAGTAACTCTGTCGGTTACGTTATCACGCCTAAACCGCGCAACCCATTTTGATGAGTTTCGGTATGTAAATAGATTAGAACTTGGAGAAGGACATAGACTACTGTTTGTCGCGAAAGTGAAATATGAGAGAGGTGTGTTTACAAGTCAACAATGCGGGTAAAGTGAAACTAGTAGTGATACAAATTCACTAAGGTATGTTTTGTGGACGAGATTGAATTGAGATTCACTGATCGCGTCGTCTGCTAAAGATGACGATTATGGAAAAAAATCTCTTAATCCTTAATAGAAGCCTGGGTTTCACAGTGTACAAGTTGTATCAGCTGATGTCTATTATAAAGGTTACCAATGCAAAGTAGATGGCGCTGTACCACACAAATTAACTCACGCTAGCGAAGTTTGTATACCCTATTCACTTACTTTCAACATATTTACAGTAATTTTTTTACGATGATGATACATAAAATAACCTTTTTAGGGATCCTTGCTACAAGGAACCCTTATAATTTCGCTGTATCCGTCCGTCCGTCAGTACATATGCTAGGAAACTCATTAGGACAGCTCAATCTATTTTGAGAAGTTATTTAACAAAGACTTTTATAGCGTATCAGATACGAAACCCTACTATATAGGCGTGTCTTGACCCGCTTTTCGCCATTTTTTATTGTTGCTGTTATTATGTAAATATTTTCAGTTATCTGCTAGAAAGAATTGTTTGGCTTTGTCTCGAGAAGGATTAAAAACAATAGATTCTAAAGGGGCAGAGTACAATATGATGTCATAACAAAATTTCATTTAATGAACTTATTGTATTCAACAAACGTTTATTGTTTTCTCTATCTACCCTACGTGTTTGCTAAAGTCGTAAGCTAAAAGAACAGGACTACAATAAACACTAGAGTTAGACAAAAAACGTGAGCTACTTACCATTGTTTCTCGTCTTCCTTTTTAGGTCGAGTGTTTCCGTAGTCTATATAATGTTGCCAGCTAGCAAAACTTTAGACAAACTTACAGCCGGTTTAACTCGTTCGTTATTTAAATGTAGTACAAAAATGTTTTTGTTTTTTTAAATGTTTGTACTAAGGCGCATCTGCGAGCATTATGGTTTATTTCTTTAAGGGTATCGGTGGTAATCTTACACAAAGTGAACCGTTAGCTTTTTGCTTCTTATTTATTTTTATTATTCATTCATTTATTCATTGATTTACAATTTACTTAAATTAAACTTCTTCGCGCCCTTAAGCCTATAAGGCTTGTCTGGGCACTGCACATTATTCACAAATACCATCTATCTTAAGTACCTACGTGCTATAAAACACCGAAAATGTTTATCGCTTTAGTATATTAAAATTTATTGATTATTTGTGTTTCGTAGAAAATTATATATATGCATCTATTTGTACCAAAGTATATTTACAGCACACAAAACATTTAAAATAATATAGAAGGTAAAAGTGGTTTATATACAAACATAACACTCCTGTGTAATATATATTTTATTTAATATAAACCACTTTATATTAAATAAAATATATAGTAATAATAAAAGAAAACTGACAAACTATATTTCTAGCAATGAGTCCAATTGCGTAGTGAAAAAAAAATCAATTACCGGTCGCGTGCTTACGACGACAACTTATAATAGACGCGACCGGCCAGTTCGTTTTTAAGATAGAGTGTGAGGATGTATATATTATGAAATGTGTCACCACATACTAGTTATTATACCTGAGCCGGACATAGCTTCATTTGGATGATCATTTCAATGTTCATTTACTGTGGTCGGGGACATAGTGTAGGTGAGCAAAGTTTTGTACTTTATAGTCTTCAAGGAAAAAAATGTACAAACGCTTTGAGCTATGGCTGGCTCCGGCTTTAAAGAAACATCGTTTCGCGCCCACATTTATTCTGGAACACAAGACTGGAAAGATATAAAGTAATCTTACCCAATGTAAACAAGACAAAACTACTGACAATCTACATAATTATGACTTACTTTACATATACATAATATTATCTGTGAATACATTACGTAATTCATTCATTCACCATTCACTATGAAACCGTTATATAATTACATAGTGATTGATGAATGAATGAATTTTGAATGTCTCGAATTTTATTACAAACATTTTTTCTACAATAGCCGTGTTCTGACTGAACGAAGAGCGTCGTGAGGCAGCCTCGGGAGGCAAATTCCTATATCTATAAAAACATGCCCCACCCAAGTAAAGTGCACGTTCTCCAGGCAAAAACGCTCAACGTCTGAGGCAGCCTCGCGAGGCTGCTTGTTCAGTCAAGACACGGCTACTCTCGCATGACTGGAAGAATAGTTACGGGAACAATAATACAAAGTATATATTTTTACTATTACCAACTCTGTCCAATACGCTGTCAATTTTTGCGAAGCACTGATATTAATATCGTAACTTAAAGAATATTTGAGACAGGCAATATTATTGTTTTCGACAGCATTTTTCCTCTTCGGTATGAAATATAGGATAAAAGAGCAGTTTCAATTTGAAGCAAGGAATAATGATTTTGAAAGACATTAAATTCGTCAAAGTATTGTGTTAAGTAAAAAATATGAACTGTAGAAGACCAGAACTTTGGGCTTTTGTTCCCCGTGGCGTTTTTAGGTCGAGCACTTCCGGAGTCCATAATAAATGGAGTTACCCGCGTTAAATCATATTCGTAGATGCCTTTATTCATTAAAGTTATCATATCGCATACAAAACTATCTTATAACCAAGTTAGAATATCTTTCAAGTCGGACCAGTAGTTGCTAGGACTGACGCGTTCAAGTAGGCAAGCGGAGTCTTCAGTTTTATATATTGGTGTAGATAACATACGGGTTCAAGGCATTATAATAATTTATGTTAGATTTGGGGAAGATCACTTAATTTTTTGAGATAATTTTTCAAACTTTATAAAGTGCAGAAAACATTTTCAACGCAATGTTGAATAAAACTACTTGAAGCGATGGAACGTATCAAAATTAAACTATGCTGACACTGCGATTGGTCATAGGCTCGGAACCCGCGCTTGGAGCGGCCGCTCCGTTTGTTCTATGGCAGGGCCGGCCCTGGTCGTTCCCCAAAAGGTCATGACCCCGACAACAGATTTTGGGTTACCTTTAGGATGATCGTGTCGAACTTGTGGCAGCTCTCGGTGATGAAGTCGAACAGCCACTGGCCGTTCTCCTCCAGCAGAATGGGCACGAGGCAGCGCTGCCCGAGGAGGCACACGAGGGCCCCGCGGCAGATGTCGCCCCGAGCTTTGACGGCGTTGAGCACCAAATTCGGGTGTCCGCGGTGGATGCTGAACACCGGGACGAGATCCCACAGGCCTATGGCGGCCGCTATCGAGGTCAGCTCTTGGAATTCTAGGGGGCTCAAGTTGGTGAACTTGACATCCCTAAAATAAGGAGTTTACTTTGATATTTGCTTATTATTTACTGATTTAACACAAAAAGCGTATCTTAAAGTAATTACATAACCAGTGTTTAATAATTATTATTATGACTATCATTTATTTAAATATCTTACTCTAAATACATTTTAAAATATTGATATAAAAATGCAAACATTAAAAAATATATAAAAAATAGATGACCGCCGGAGGCGAGGCAAGGACCCAAGCAACCGGTGGTTAAGGCTCCAGATTGAGAAACTTCCTCACAATACGTGCCCTTTCAGACCCTACATCTAAGTTGGCCTATGAAATGTGAACATTAGCAGCCGCATACTCATCAATATAATTTAGTTGAATGTTTTTGTAATAGACTAGTTTAAGTTATGATGGGTTTGACATGCCTTGATGGACAAAAAACTCAATATTAAAATAGATTTAAAAAAAAGTTGATACAAGTGAAACACTTGACAATTTCATAACTTATCGAAACTCCGGTCATATGACAACACGCGTCAAAGCAACAGATAACGTAGTAAACGTTATTATCAAAATAGCAGATTAGTAGGTGCCCCCACTAAAGAAATAATCCCTAACTGAAGAAATAGCGGCATTGATGAAAGGGGTAAACAGGAAACGTAAGATAAGTCTTTTCAAGAGGGTATTGTCTAAACTCGGATTAATGTAACAACTTTTATTATCAAGGTGAAAGTCATTTTATTTTAGCTAGTCACGAACCATAAATTATTCGACATCAGTTTTTGTCACAAATAATCTTTCTTCCTTAAAAAAAAAAGACTTCAAATTATTAGAACACAAACTTTAACTATAAATTAATTGAAATGCGCAATACGCAATTGCATTAATTAATGTTATTTTATTATTTACATGGAAAAATGATTCAACAGGGTAATTTAAATTTTTAATTAAAACCACCAGTTTGTTTACGTTAACTCGTATCTTCATTGTTGATCATACTTTCTTACACATTGGAATATTGTATTAAACTCCATAATTTTTATAGGACTATTTATACAGACATAGCTTCATTTGAATGATCATTTCAGTGACCATGTAGTGTGGCCGAGATTTGTGTAACTTCACAAAGTTTTGTAGCACTTTGTAGACTTCAAGAACAATAATGTACAAATACTTTGAGCTATGTCTGGCTCTGGTGTCTCTAATGTGTTGTGGCTAAATATCCTTTCTATTTTAATGTGTTTTTCCTATCAGTGACTGAGTTGGACACAGCTGGCTTAGGGAATCAAGTAAACATAATTCAGCTCTGATGTCGTTATTTTAAGATTACACTGTATATGTATATAAAATAACAAAAGATAAAATAGAATAGAGCCATCTATTACCCGGTCGAAGCCAGAGCAACTTAACTTAGCGATCGACTCAAATGCCGACCACTGATTAGGCCACGATCTCCTCAAATCAAATGTAACAATGTCGCCGTACAAAAAAATAAAATTTTTCTATGTAGCTATAAATAAGCATATAGTACTTATATTAAAGATTTGTGGGCGCACTTCGACCAGCCGGCTATCTCTGGTAATGTTAATTACATAATATATTACTAGTTAATAAATAATTTTTTTTTTAATAAAAGGAACTAAGAAGCAAGAACTTACATGCGATGTGCTAGACACCTACTGATATGAACACCAAGGAACTAAGAAGCAAAAATTTACATACGATGCGCTAGACACCTAATGATGTGAACACCAAGGAACAAAGAAGCAAAAATTCACTTACGATGTGCTAGACACCTACTGATGTGAACATCAAGGAACGAAGAAGCAAAAACTTATATACGATGATAAAAACAATCAGTACGTATAACATAAAGGAATTTTATAATACAATGGCCAAAAGCGTGTGCCCATTTACATATAGATGAAAGAATCAACATTTATATATTGTAAACGTTAATTCGGCTCATTCCTTTGACGGAATCCACGCTGAACTGATCTCCAAGATATTAAATGACGGTAATAACTCATATTCGCGGTAAGATTAATAAGGACTGGTATCATTTTGCGACAGCCTTGTTGGGAAACAAACAGACGGTTATAAATCGATCTTATGGAAACTGTGTATAACTGGGCGAACCCCGATTTAGTTGAAGATGACGTTATCAAATTTCTACCGTAAACAGAGAAGTATTTTTCAAATTCCACCGGTAATAGAGACCTCATGTACATTTCTCAAAAAAAAATGCGAAAAGAAATGCCAAAAGCGTGTCTTGACTCGCTTTTGGCCTAGCTAGAAGAGTTCCGTATGTGATACTTTAGAAACATATTTCTTAAATAAATTTAAAAGTTGTTGTCCGTTCAGAATAATTTTCCTAATGAGTTTTTAGCATGTTCTATCAACATGGAAAATTTCAAGTATCTTCGTTTAATAGTTTGGAATTGATCACGATCACACCTGATGGAAACCTTTGATGCACACTAAGTGCTCTCACCCACAAAGTGCCTATTAACTCTTACTCTGATAGATAAAATAAAAGCTTTGCTTGATAAATACCTTTATCTAGACTGTAGTTGTCAGAAAACAAGATCAAAAGCATTCCACACCTCAGTTGTTTGCCTGAGAAATGAAAAGGTGAAACACTGCATGAGTGATTAACGGAATAACCACAACACAGTTTGCCGATAGAACATTCTGTTCGTCAGTTTCTAATGATGAATGTAGTTTCATATTAATAGGACATTGCCAATTTTTATTGACATCTGCAGTCATACTAATAGGATCATACTTTTAATTAAGATTAGGATTTAAGAGCGCTCTTTTAAGTGGCCACTTACACTCACCTTCACTGCCAGTATTCACTCCCTTGCCTAGCCAAATCTGGTATGATCCTAATAGAGCTGCTTTAGATGTTTTTTCTAATAATTATAAATAAACTATTGATAGTTCTGGACACGTCAAGGTTTTTAAAATTTCCAAATTGGACCCGTACTTACTGAGATTAGTGCGTTCAAGCAAACAAGCAAACTCTTCAGCTTTATATATTAGTATACCCCTACAAGTATAGGAAAAATTCCAGAAGCCGTAAATTTGTAGCTCCATTACCAAAAAATGCAGTGACTTTGTCAAATTAAAAGCAATCTCATGAAAAGTAATAATCTTAAAATAACCTGTTAAAGTATTACGTGACTGTACGGTGTACTGTACGGAACCCTTAGTGCGCGAGTCTGACTCGCACTTGCCTGATTTATTTACGTCCATGACGGTGATATAAATGATGAGAAGTTTGATTGAGTGAATTTTGAGACACTTTTTTAAAGATGGCAATAAACAATCAATATAAAAGACATGGATTTCTAAAATTTCATATCTATTAATAGTTACTAGATTTAAACTCATTATTACTATCTGTCCCTATACGATTTGAAATCAGAAATAAATTAATTCAATATTTTTACATCAAACCGCAATGTAAATAAAACTTCTAAGTACGTAACAGGGGTAGCGTGGCCAACGTTTTGCCAGTACAACATCTGCAGACTCTCTTAGTAAGATATATTTAAAGAAAGGCACAGTAAAATTATTGAGATAAGACGCATAAATTACTAAGAAACTCTCTAATGATGAACATGAATGAAGTTAAGGTCTATGTTCATATCCATTCATTTTTTTTATGAATACAGATCAGACTCCTACATAACCATAAAAGCTTTAGATGGATTACACAGAGGCACATATTGTTAACAGGCAAATAAGCTTGGTAGACACCCAAACATATAATAATTAGACATGGATATCAAAAACTTTAAAGAAGTCATTTCTACAGGCTTAAATAAGTTGGGTATTTGCCATAAGTACTGGTCAGCAGTTTCAGAGTATTTTTAATCCCAAAGTTATTTTGTGGAAAGCTAGGAAAGACACTTTTAAAATTAATATTCTTTTTTTTTGTTAAATTACACTGAAAACTCGCAGCGATTAATGAAGTGTGAAATTAAATTTTCGTACGTCGTTTGTAAGTTCTTAAAATGTAAGACTCTTTATCAGTGACTATTAGAAACTCAGTTACAACCGCTTATAACGACATCGAACGGACTCTATAGGTAAGGACGCTATATCCGATAGTTGTTATAAACAACACGATTTTTTTTAATGTTATTAGTGTTGAAAACCCTGATCCGATCATTTTGAAATTTTGTTTTTATTCTTCAAAAACCGTGCCGTTTAGTCATTGTAACCGATCCCGTCGCTGTAACCGATGTGGTTATATACGTTTTGTGACTGTACATTATTTTAGAAAAATGATACGGAAAAATTCGGGAGCTTCATATAAATAATGAGGTAAAAGATTAACGAATGCTTCCTTAATATCTCATATTACAACAAAATAACGTATCACATCGTAAAAATAAGTAATAGTTATAACAGGATTCAGGCTATAAAGAACGGATCGACCGCTTCAAAATTGAAAATTGTTTTTGTTCCCTAATATCCTTTTCTACTCAAGTTACCCTACTCGGTTAACAAAATATTACAAATTGTCGCTAACACGATTCATTTTAATAATACATTCTCTATACAATTACCTTACAACTAATAACACAAAGTGACATTAATCGGTTCCCACTGTTTTACGTGCCTTCCGAAACACGGAGGAGGTCGAATATCAAATATAAACCAGTACTAGAATGGGTCAACAATATATCACCCGGTAGCATCAAGAGCTACTTAACTTAGCGTTCAACTCAAATGCCCACCACTGATTATGCCACGAACTTCTCTATACATTATCTATTGTGTATAACGTGTATATTACATTATCTATTGTACATATACATATATATAAATAAATCGTTGTTCGTTAATCTGTCTAAAACTCGAAAACGAAAACCTTTTAAAATTCTGTTTGTTTCTTTTCATTTTCTTTAATTTCAGGGCAGGCTTAAAAATATAGTCAAATGAATGGCAAAAAAAACCACTTGCAGATGTGGTCGCTACTTCAGAATACCTTAATTAGATTTTAAATTATTATTTCATAAAATATATGGCCAGTCTCACGTTTTATGGAAAAGACATAAAAGAGATTGGATAATTAGATAATAGCACACGAGCAAAATTCATATGTCTATCTTTTAAGGTTGGCTTCTATGATTAATGTCACTCAATCGGGACCTAATCCTTAAAGTGTCTTCCGAAACATGGGGGAGGTTGGATATTTGAAAACCAGTGTTAGAATTGGTCACCCGGTCGCCATAAGAGCTGTTTAATCTAGATCGCCCCAAATGTCGGCCACTAATTAAGCTATGACATCCTCATAAATTTAAACACAACAATCTGTAATATTTTACTCAGTTGACGGTTATTCTATATACATATACTCACAGAATGCTTTGGCGATAGCGACGTTCGATATAACACCGACGAGAGGTACAACGATGAGGCCAGTACCGAGGTGGGAGAGCATGCCTCCAGTAGAAATTGTCTGATTGCCCAGAACTGTCTCGAATGGCGGAGCCTGAGGTTTTGGAAGACCTGGAGTTATATTACCTGAAATTAAGCATTTTTAAGATCACGGCCCTGGCATTCACTTTCACTGTAAACCTTTGAGTCGGCCTTACTCATTTTGAATATTATAAAAAATAATCTTAATGTAACGCATCGGTAGGCGATGCAACATACGAGTTAATGGCGGATTTGTGTTCTCCTAAGAGACCCGGCGATTTAAAATTTTAATTATAAAATACTAATTATAAAACCGTTTTTATAATTAGTGTTTTATAGTACTAAACGAAGTATGATTAATTAATCATTCATTCATCGTGTTCAACGTATTATAAATAGTCGTAACAATGTTTAGGAAGGCAGTGGCTCCTAAAATACGGACTTACCTAGTTTAGGGGCCAGAGTGCTATTGAACTATGTAAGATGATTTTACAAAATAAAGATTACAATTACTATATTCAGTTCAGCATTCCGCGGACTTTTTATCAATTACCATTAAAGTTTGAGATGTACGACATGGAAACATTATGTTCGATATATATCTAGTTAGGCTGTGGCTTGTTCAGTATTCAGAAGGTGTCGATGATTTTCCAATGAGCGGGCGCGTGCGAATGCAAACGGGAGATGTCTTCATAAAACAGTGGTATTCTGGTATCCTTACTTCCTTTTAATAGACAATATTAAACAGTAGTAAATATTATATTCTAAATTTTTAGCTTCTATGTCTGCTAGAAATGCCTTAGAGTTTTGATGATCGGTAAGTCAGTGAGGGACAAAATTAAGAAACTTTAACTAATTTTAATTCTTAAACTACGCGTTCCACTGAATGAAATTTTAAATATACCGTATTTATACCATGCCTGATCGGTTACTGAATATTGGTGGATAGTGTTTGGTGCCTGCTGCCTGCTCGTTTGCCCCCTTGTAAAATAAAAAAAAAAAGAGTTATTGAACCATCACATGACAGGTTATGGTACTTCTTGACTTAAGATGGATATGTATCAACAGATATATTGATATTCTAGACTCCTAATTTAGTTGATTTGTAGTTTTGGAAAGACGTTTGGTCCTACTTTCGAATTACAGCTCGCCATGCTATTGAGGCTGAATTTGTTCTAGGCCCTTCTCATTGTAGGGCGAGAGGAACTCCCGTAAACGTTTAAGCTTTTAGCCCTTAAATCGTAAGTTTATCACTGCATTGTTATATAATGATTTAAAATTAATATATAAATTAAATATATAACGGTAATAAGTTGTAAAAGTCTATATGAATAAACATTTTTTGACTTTGACTAAGATTTTATGCTTATGCAGAAATTAACTGGTGTTGTCATAATTAATTCTAATTCTTGATTATTTCCGCCTGTTAATAATATTTTATTCCAGAATCGTCTCCTGAGGCGGAAGGGAGTCGTCGCTAATGAGATTCTTTGGGTCGCGGTTTGCATTTCAGATAGGATTCGCGCTGCGCCACTGAACTCGTTCCCTAATAATGGAATTCTATTTACCTGTCTACTTACGACCAGGTTACCAAAGTCAAAGTCGAAGACAAAGTCAAAACCGTTTATTCATATTGACTTTTTATAACCACTTATGAATGTCATATATTATTTTTATTTTATTTTTTAATCATTTTATAATTTGGTACTAAAATTTACTTTAGAGATATTTCAGTCTAAAAATGTACGTCTCTCCAAATTATTCACCTCTACATGCAAAATAGCGTCTAGACGCAAACACGCAAGCTTGTCAATATCAATGGCTTACAGTGCGTGGTTGAGTTGAGCTTACAATAAAAACGCTGCACTCACACAAGCAAACGTTATTTCTAAACCTACGTACATTTTTAAACCATAAGCCTGTCGGAAAAAAAAGTATTATGTAATTCTGTTCAGTAAACAACTTTAGCATTTCCAAAAAGTTTGGTATTGCCAAAATATTACATAAAATATGTACAAATTGTATTTTCAACTAATACAAAATTATGAGAACTCCTACCAAATAAACTCGATTGAAAGTCCCTTGACTTAAATTGAGCCTTTTCTTAAACTTAATGTTAGTAATCATCATATCTTCAATGTGAATAATGTTAAAGGAGAATCAAATAAAAAGTGTACATATAAAAAGTAAAGTTCGCTTTCCCTCGCTACATCGGCTCACTGATAAAAGCACAAAAAGAGAAGCGTTTGTCTAAAAATCTTAAATCCCATGATTTAATTTTCCGAATACGTCCAAAATAGAGTAAGCACTGAATAATGAAAAAGTATTTATCTTTTTTATCAATTGTGAACCGAACGCATGAAATTTAGTGTAGTTATATATACTGTGTATAGATTTTATTTTTGGCATCTTATCATAATAATTTTGCTTTTTAGGGGTGCTTCCATTACATGTGAAGCGGGGTTGATTCTTTCTTTTCATTCATCCCTATATACTTGACCTTCAAAGTGTTTTACACAGCGGTCCCCCTCCCTCCAAGATTTTCAAGCTATTAGATGTAGAGACTTCAAATTTTCCATGTAAATAGGAATTCACATCCTAAAATATTATTAGGAAAATTGTTTTGAGTGAAATCGAACAGCAACTTTTGAAGTTACTTAACAAATACGTTTAATGCGTATCAGATACGGAACCCTTCTATACAAGCGTGTAAGACACGCTCTTGGCCAGTTTATTATTGTATTAAAAAATGTTACTAAATCATCGTACACGATCTTTACGCCAACAACTAGCACTATTGGCGCTATGAATATTATAAGAAAAACTCGCGGGGAAAAAAGGGAATAAATTTAAAGGAAAACGACGTTACAATATAAAGGAATGTAAGGAGTATGCAAAAAATCCTTTATTGAAACTAGCCGGGCTGTTATCCATTATGTATTAGGCGCTTGGGGGCAAGTGCCCATTGTCGCTTGTGTCCTTCATTTTTATTAAATTTATGTTAAACCGCGATAAAGCCGAACCGGAGACGGAATAATAGACGTGCTAGTTCACAAGTTCTACACAACTAAGTCACTTTTTATTTACACTTATTTTATTTCAAAAGAAGTTTTTTACTTAAAACTATTGAATAAAATAAAACTTTATTGAGAACCTAAATAACGAATACGACAAAGATTGTTTTTACCAAATAAAATTATTATTTTTTTCTTATATTTGAGACCAGATTTATAAATAAAGTTATATAGATCTTGTATAAAATCTATACATGTGTGTTCTATCTAGAATCTAGATTATAAAGGCTCCTCAGGCAAGTATTCGTCAATAAATTAGTATATTATAATATGTTTATGAGCGTGTATGCCTTAAGTTGCTCCTGCTCTATAATATTTTGACGTGATAAAGTGTTATAAATCGATGAAAGCCGGCTGCAGCAAGAAAATGCATGACTTATTGTCACGTTCCGCTCTAGTCGAGCGTTCAAGCGAGAGCGTGGAACAAACGATGGAGAGGCGCGATCCACCTATACTTTCGGCGTTATCATGTAAAATTATCGTCGACTTTACAGACAATCCATTTTTTTATAGTTATTGTTATGATGGTCATATCATTTGATAAAATCTCGTGTCGTCCGTTGCAGTGGATACGTGCAGCAATAATGCCCTCATATCTCCAATATTCAGTTTTTGCTGTACCTCGTCCCAGGAGGGCCACTCTCTATGACACATGCGTGGGACTGAATCTGGAATGGGTCCCTTGAATACATTTGTTCGTCCGATATGAGATGTAGCTTTTTGTCACCATATGCTACGTGATTGTTATGACGATGTTTTTGTGTACTTAACATAGTTAGAATATTCATTCAAATTCAAATTGAAAAGATTCAAAGAGATTTATTTTGTACTAGCTGTATCCTGCAATTTCGTCCGCATAATTTAAGGGTTTTTGTAAAATTTTGAGGGTTTTTTATTTTATGTGCAGAACCTAAATTGGTTCTCTAAAAGCAAAGTAGCCTGTGTCACTCCTTGTAACACACTCGTAATCTAACTAAGCCCCTGAAAGTCCCGTCGAAGTCGATCCACCCGTTCCGGAGATTTCCCGAAACATACAGACAGACAGACCGACAGACATACAGACAGACAGATAAAAAAAAAATTGTATTTTTGTTACATAGCGTGTGCATTTGGAATAAGAAATCATTTAAGAATTTTATTTACAAACAGACACTTTTACGACCCGCTTCGAAAGCTCTCAGACTGCTTTTAGATAATGCAAAGCTTTTAAAATAAGCGCGGCGCTTTTCTCAACTTCTTATATCGCACAATTCCTTTGTGGAATCAGTTGCCAGCTTTGGTACTTCCGAATGGATACGACTTAGGGACCTTCAAGAAAAGAGCATACTCATTTCTCAAAGGCAGGAAACGCATTTGCGGTCCCTCTGGTGTTGCAGTTGTCAATTGGCGTCGGTAGTCACTTACGAGAATGCCGCCTGCTCGTTTGCCCCTTGTTATAATATAAAAAAAAGTATAACAGGCGTTAGTTAGCTATAACACCTTGACATTTGAAAATCGAAATTATTTAATCCATTTTTTTATCCTGCTAATTAAATTAAATTAAATTAAATTAAATTAATTATAATTACCTAATTTTCTTGACACCTTCCAACTTTAATATATTATAAAATTACACTAATATAAAATAATTTCGATATAAAATTTATCCATTAAAATTGCAACGCCCTAACGGGGCATCATGTACAATTATTCTAAATAAGAAACACATTTTACCTGAAATATATAGAAGATTCACTGGACACTTGATTATTTTCTATGGTGTTGATACCGGTTGTTAAATCTGTAACAAAAATTAAAGAAGTTTATACACCTGAAAATAAAAAAGATCTTCGCAAAAATAGTTTATAAAATCAAAATTGCGCACCTCATATTTTTTAAATAATCATTGGCGTAGCGCCATTTCTTAGAAGAAGCACGGTACTAAATAGAAAATAATATTCCGCCCATGGTATGATTAGCTGATATTTTGTTTTTCGTAAATAAATAAACGATACCGATTAACACACTCATTTTCAATTAGAAACAGCGCATCGTAGTTTTGAAGCTAATAAAAAAAAACAGTAACGAGATAAGTCGACTGTTTCGAACGTGATCGTGCCAGATCCACACACGCAGACATCCGGATAGTGGTATCACGACTTTCATCTTAATCTGTGTGTATTTATATTTATCAATATGTGTCACACCAAATGAATAGAGTACCAAATGAACACTTCCAATACCGTGCGCTACCTCTAATTACGATTAATATCACAAAGTGACATTAATCGGGTCCCACTGTTTTACGTGCCTTCCGAAACACTGAGGTGGTCGGATATCAAATATAAACCAGCGATACAATGTGTCACCCATCTATCACCTGGTCGCAGCAAGAGCAATTTAACCTTGCGATCGACTCAAATGCCAACCACTGGACCACGACCTCCTCAAAAACAAAATTCTGGCATACAAATTTACCAAAAATGTTATTAATTATTATTCATGACATCATCATCATCGGCGATTTCATTTCATCTGTTGCAGATGATTGACGCAGTGTGTATTTTAGCGAAATTTCCGTATGTGGCTGTGCAACCCAATCCT
Source organism: Charaxes varanes (assembly GCA_024363005.1). NCBI lineage: Eukaryota > Metazoa > Arthropoda > Insecta > Lepidoptera > Nymphalidae > Charaxes > Charaxes varanes. Next base: position 218,277 of record JANCMC010020236.1, read on the forward strand.
GGATTGACACGATCGGCCACACTCAGAGCAGATTTGTACTCCGAGAGAACTAGGCGTGTGTTCCGATATACGCTACGAGCACTGTAAGCTGTGACGTCAATTTTGTATAATGTAAAGGTGTTCCTGTTTTGTTTGCTATACTGGTTACAGTTTCAAACGGAACGCGGTTGAGTATACTGTTACCTATAACACAGGCATTAAGTTGTCTACCTTAGGAACAGACGTCCGTGTGTCATATAGTCCTGTATATAATTGTATTTGTATCCAAAAAAAAAAATACTTCTTACATAACATATAAATACATCCTACTAATATTATAAACTAGATAGTATCGTTTCAAAACAGGCAGTCAAAGGAAATCGAAAAGCGAATTGACAAAGCCTGGAAGAGCTTCTGGGCCATGAGAGATTACATGAAGGGCAACCTTCCTGTATCTCTGAAACGTAAACTCGTCGTATGTATATTCTCGTAATGTGTATTCTGACTGTCCTAACCTATGGTGCATAAACTTGGTCATTAACCGAGGAGCAGAAGTCCAGACTTAAGGTTTGCCAAAGAGCCATGGAAAGACGGAACGGAAGCCACGGAACACCACCCTGCGTGCCATTACTGGGGCATATAGGGAAGAAGTCAGCAAAGCTGAAGTGGAAATGTGCTGGGAATGTGAATCGAATGGACCCGCAAAGGTGGGCCAATATCGGGACTTCCTGGATACCCTGATACTAGACCGGGATAACGCTAGTAGGAAGAATGAAACTCCACTCCTTTCCCGCAAAGGCGTCCAAGTCGTCGCGTCACCTCTTCCTCAGCTTACCAGGTCTTCGGCGGCTATTGATGGGAGTCCATATAGTTGCAACATTGGCCCACCTTTGTGGGTCCATTCGAGTTACATGCCCAACCCAATCCCACTTTGCTGCCTTCTTTCCTACATCCATTAATTCCCATTTCCTACATAGTATATAATAGAACTAATATAAAATTTAAAACCAGTTATTATTTTTTATATAACAGATGGCGAGAAACCGGCCTATGGGACCAGTTGCAGGAAACCAAATACATCTTCAAGGAGAGCAACGACGTCAAGGATCATGATGTCAATATGGAGGTGAATAATAAAATGTTCGTTCTGTTCACTCCTGTTCCTCACCAATTTTATTGAACCGTTGAATATTTTATTTAATTTATTAGACATGGATTATGTTCTTCAGGTATATTTTGTTTATCAAATATCAATTATGAACGATTAAATCATGAGGATTTTACAATATGTAATATTGATATATTAAATTATTAAAATAAACCCACACGCACACCAATGCCAAACGATTTACACCACTTACTCACACATGTATTGGATGATCGCAAAGTGTAATCGTGACAACCGTATTAATTGCCAAATTTGATCTTTCTTTGAGTAGAACAATATATGTAGTTGCGTTAAATCTCGACATTTACACTTTTTAGCGTCGTCGATACAAAAGTATAGCTTATATGTATGTATATGTATAGCGTTAAAAAAGAACATTGCTCGATAGAAAAACGCCGCGTTCTAAAAACACTGTCGTGTGAATACAGAACTTGGGAGGTCATATGTTAGGATGTTATTTTAACGCGCGTTAAAAAAAAACTCATGCGAATAAGGGCTAGTAGTCCTAGTATATTGTTTATTTCTTTCAAAGCACGAAAACTCGTGGTAAGGATAACGGTATTAGAATTGCAAATTGGATGGTATACGTTGAATAAGGGAAGTTTGTAAATGCCACTGCTATAAACTCGATTTGTGGTAAAAAACTGCCACCTATTTGGTTCTGTAGATACTCTAGAATTTCTTCAATATTGACTATTGTTAGAACTGCTTGCTTTAATCTAGCCTAGTAGTTTTTAGGCTTTTAAAATTTTAATCGATAGAGTTAGACCATACGTTGACGTCGGCGAAATAAGGATTGCGAGGCCCCGTTTAGTCCCCAGTGAAGACAATGTTCAATTACATGAGAATTATAGTTAAACTAAAATGATGTATATTACAGAAAAATGATTTTTAAAAACAATCATTTATTACTTGTTACTAAATGAACTAAAAACTTAATTATGATAAGAAATACTCATTTTCATATATACATTATAATCCAATATTTTTTTTATAAAAGCGTGTTACATTGGACGGGTAAAGAAGTTGTATATAATCTGGATTCTGGATAATACCCGCAATAAACTACGCACTAGCGTCACTGTCGAAAGTGTATGCAAATAATAAAAATGGTGGCCGAAGCCGCTGACGTCTAGCACCGCCACTGACGACAACTTCACTTCTATAGTGCTTCTGCACCTGCTCGCCCACGTAGATCTTGCGGAACGCCTCGAAGAACGACATCATAGCCAGCTCCAGCTTCTCGCAGCCTCCCTGCAATTGTATATACCATATTATATTTTATCTTAAAGTTTGCCAACAGCTCTCTTTTTCTACCTAGCGTTGACCCAGTCTACCAGGTACCAGGTTAGTCTACCAGGGTAGGCTTAGATTGCAGAGGATGCGGCTTCGGGGCGAGTTAAGATGACCAACTGCCGTCTGATCTGAACTCATCTAACTACTAACTTAGGGATGTTGGGACGTTAGATGAGGTCATTATAAAAGCTTGAAGCCTTAGTCTTCATTTTAGACTCGATCGTTAAGAAATTAAGGCGAGTCTTTATAAAAAAAATTAAACAACTCGAGTCTCATTCATCATCAGGTTGGAGTAAGTAGGGTTAAAGGAGTAGGGAAAAGGGACAGGGAAAAAAAAACTTAAACTAGTATGAAATATAGATAAAAACAAAAATGTATTGATAAACTAAAATTCATAAACGTAAAGTCAACTGGTATGGGCACCCCCCACGCACGCTGTCGCGATATGCACCAGTATGGTCTTTTCTCCAACTGCATTCTAAAACCTTGGCGAGATTGTTCGGCTGTCGATGGTGGTAAAATAGATACTTTTTCCAAGGCTGCCTACGAGATTGTTACGTGAAATATAATAATCAACAATAATAATTAGTGCTTGTTTTTACCCCTAGTTAAAAAAGTGCTCCAACATATTTAAGTTTTTTTTTCTAAAAAGAACATTAGGAATACTTTTTAGGTATGTCTAATTTACCCTTTCTACTAAGCGTGAAAAAATATAAACAAACACGCAAGTAGCTGAATAATTTCGATGACGAATTATATGAATTTACTCCCCATCCAAATTCTCCTTCAAGTCAGTTATTATGAATAAAGGCTGTTGTTATCTTAATTTTACACTTACCAATGCCTTCTCTTTCAAAACAGAAGTGGGGGATATCAAATGAAATAGTTTGATTTGTGTATTATAAAATTAAGTATTTGAAGAAGGAGGGGTTATAATGTAGGGGGTAAATAGAGTTGACTCTTCGACGTCGAACGATTCGAAATGTTCGTACTAAAGCGTCTATAATTATAACGTTACTTATCTTATTTCTTGTGTAAAACTGCGTATATTTTAATGATACTTGTTGAAAACCTAGCAAACTCTTCCCAGCGTTATACGCGCAGATCTTTCAAACTACGCAAGGGATTTCAATGCGGCTTTCGCCAATAAACAAAACAATTCAAGGAGAAGGTTCATTTCTATGATAAATTTATGTTATAGAAGATAAAAGTCGAGAATTCCAATGATTTCTAACGAGATGTCATAAAAATCGTATTTTTGTGCGTCGCGTGCGCTGACTAAACATTACGGTATATTATAATATAATGTACTAAGGAATTGTACATCAAAAAGATCTATAATAAAGAAACGATAGTATATGTTTATCTCCTAAGTATAACCCACAGAAACCATTTTTATCTTTTACGTTATAAAAAATAATGAACTATTTACAAAGCTATTTTAAAAAATACCTTATTAATCATTATCCATTTAATTATGGTGGCCGAGAGGTTAAGGCGTTGGACTGCTAATCCAATGTGCTCTGCACGCGTGGGTTCGAATCCCATCCTCGTCGGGAACACACTTTTTTTAAACATTACCTACTTCTAGGTGTGTTGCTGTATTAAAATAAAATAGTGAGTTAAAACTTGTATTTAACATCAATATCAGTATCTGAAATCATCAGCAGTATACAAATAGTGATTTAAGTCAGGTAGATTAAAAAATCACCTTAGTATGATTGATTATTTTGGATGAGTAAAAGGATATTAAGTAAAAAGTACTATTTTTAATAAGACTACTATATACCTTTATCTATGGTTCCGCAATCTGTTAACTTCTGGTTCTCAATGTGGGTCTTATAGCACACGTAAGGCCTGGGGGTGTCACAGTTAGTGTCACCTATGGAACCTCCAGGAGTTAAGTACAAACAGCTTTCAGTATCGCCCAAGTTGTTGGGCTCGTCACGTGCCCAATGATAGGGAATCTGTGACAGCGGTATACCTGAAAAAAAAAAGCTAGATCGTATAAAAGAAACACGACTAGTCTTTATATTTAAGAGGCTGGAAGAGTTGTGGATTCCTCTGTTTACTCGGAAAGATAATTTCGATGCTACCTAATGTTTATTGCAATTTTAGAGTCAAACTTAACTAAGTCTTCTCATCGCCAATATGTCGAAACCGACTTCTTTATTCTTTCATGATGTGTATTTTTTAATGAAGAAGTAGCACTAACCTTCGACAGAAACGTAGTCTCCATGTGAGAAAGTAGAGTGAATGCCGATATAGATGTTTTTACCCAATACCCAATTCTCATTGGTCACTTTGCGTATAGCTTTTCTAAGTTGATAATTCAAGGGGGAAGCCAAGGTCGTTCCTGTAACGTTTAAATATTTACAAGATAAGACAAGTAGATTATAGTAAGTTTTACATGTGGCTTGTAGTTATAATAGGTATATAAGTCTTGTCCTATGGAGTTCATAAATGATAAAAGTGACTATGAGGTTTCGAGTAGATATGCGAATTTATAACATACGAATGTATAATATACAAGTCCATGCTAAACTACACACATATTTGATATTTTCGAAATTTATATTTATTTATATTCTATTTGATCAAATAGAATAGTTTATATAGTAGAAATAATTAGTTAAAATTATTATTTATAACATAATTTAGATTATACAATCAGATATATTCACATATCTTCAGTAAAAGGGTCATTGTAATCTGTGTTAATAAATGTCTATCAATATTACCATTTTATTCAAGTTATACGGATCAAATCTATATATCTATAAATCTATATATCTATCTATTACACACATATATTTACTCAATACATTCAAAATTTTCTTAGCAAAACATCTAACCTCAAAACTATGAATGTATTGGATGAATTATGAACGAACGAGATGTCATAATTGTAAATTAACCATATTCTTAAGTAAGTGACTGTCTTGTCTTATTAAGAATAAATATCTTTAAACCTAACCTAACCTAACCTATATATAGATTTGATCCGTGCTTGAATGAAGGCAGATAATAAATGTCATACAGTAATAATTTGATATCTAACTCCGTTTCGAAATACGTATACCGTATACGTGATTTTCGCCATCATCTTGAGAAATCTCGCGGAAAACGTTTCTACCCTGGTATTTCTATACCTCTATACTAATATATAAAGCTGAAGAGTTTCTATGTTTGTTTGCATGTACGCGCTGATCTCAGGAACTACTGGTCGTGGTGCACGTGAAAGTATAAAATCCTTACCTTCAAGATGACACCTCAAACGAGCGTCGTGCCAGGTGGCCGGGATGTTGTGGTACTTGAACCAGCCGTTCACTTCCGCTATGTACTCATAATCGCAGCGAAATTGTTTTTCTTTGAACAGGAAAAATATAAGTAAATCCTCTAATAAGAATAACTAACTACCTTTGTTGTGAAGTCCTTTCAGATTGAGGCGCTAGGAAGCCTCCTAGATATAGACTTTATTACGAATTTAAATACATATCATGTAATAATTATATACAAGCGGACTCGACAGGCGTTGTCTTGCCCGAATATAGGCTCGCCTCCTATTAGCCAATTAGGCAATCTCCTTTGCGACTTCTCCATAAAACGTGACACTGGCTGAATTTTACATGGCACGTCATTCAAAAGGTACAGTACGAACGTCAAAACGAAACTGAAGTATCAAAAATATCTGCATTTTTTTTAAACAGCCTTTTTTTCATTTTATTCTTTTCTCTGGAAGAAGGGAATTCAAACAAAACAAACAGAATTTATACGGTCCAGCCGTTTTCCACTTTTAGCGATACTAACTAACACCGATTGATGTATAAATATATTTATTCATCTACGTTCAGATACGTCTATAATAATAAATAATACACATAAAAATATCACAAAACTATGATTGTATGCAAGAAAGATTACATTACTATGCGTAAACCCACGTATATAATCATATAATCCAGTTCAAATCCAGCCATTAGCACTGTGTAGCACTGAATTTCTGTTGTGCCTTAACAGTTTTTGCTCCGAATCTCATCATCAGAATATATCTCTTATAAAAGTAATAATGATAGTTTTTTTTCCAGATTTATGCAAAGTAACTTATTTTTGTGTATCTCCGAAATTTAGTCTCAGATTATATCAAGTAATTCTATCTCTATCAATAAACACAATTTTTTTTCACCTGTCAACGCAGCGACCAGAATTACGAACGGAAAGTGCACAAAGACAGACAACCACATGTTTTCTAATTAATAATAAATTCAAATGATATTTTATTCAAGTATACTTTTACAAGCTCTTTTGAATAAAAGTAATTATAATTATTAACAATCGTTTTATATATTGGCCGTGATAAGTGGAATTCATTTGATACGAATTATACGCTTTATTTATGAGCTGCCTTTGTTTTTGATATACTATTTATACTAGCAACCAGCCCTGGCATCCTATGGATACTACAGCAACATGTACAATTCCATTAATTTATAGAAAAATATGACAAAAATTCGCTAAGTTTACTCCTTACATAGTGCGTAGGTTAAATGTGATTTTACTTCTGGTAAATGCATACTATTCCAAAAAAACTTATAACATGTAGAATTAATGTAACTGATACTAGTTCTTTGCTCTACTATTCGGTTGTTTATTTACATAATATAACATTTTTAGCATCTTAAAGTTTAGATGTTTAGGTATCTGTTACTGGTCTTATCTTTACGATGAAAAAAGCCGCTTTTCGCAAATTGTTTGCATTTAAGTATAAACTATTAATAGGAAGGTAAAGCCTTTCTCAGCTTTTTGTATTCAACAGATCCAAAAACACATCTATCGAAGAGTAATCCTCCGATCCTTTTAAGCCCTAATTTTATGTTTATTGTGAGCTCAAACATAAAAAATAATATGAGCCTTAACCGCCTCTTAATCATCCTAAAGTACACAAATCCAATTAAATATACACAAATCTGAGTTAACACGTGGGACGTGATGTGGAGAGGCCGCACGCGATAACTGCGATCTGCTAGGATTACACACAGACACGGATTTTAATCTTTATATATATTTACCCCAGATATGACGCCGTCCTTCTAGCATTTAACTATCCTCAAACCAATGAAAAGAAAATCTACCCAAAACGATTACCATTTTTCAATAAAAAATAAGGTTTTGCATATTATAAAACGATTGGTTAAACTTATGTAGTTAGACTAGAGATAGACTGTAAACTAGTGTCTCTAATATGTCCGTAATTTTTGTCGATACTCATTTCAATTATATTGACTGATAGAATCAGGCGTTACTTTGCGGAAATCCATAACATGCATGAAAAACTAAGGGTATTCGTAAAGTCTACTTTACGAATAACCTTTGTAGAGTCTATCTCCTGATGATGCTTCGGTGTCGAAGCGAAACGTGAGTTGAGCCACATCGGAAAGTCAGTGTAGTGCTGTGCTTTGGTGGCGGATTCGGTGGTGTAGCTTTCGGGTTGCAGCACATCGATTTTGATGACGGCGACCCAAGAAGTCAAGGATTATTTTCTTTTATGAGTATTATTTTCTTTTATAGTTTACAGGTCGCGAAGCCAACCTTATTCTTGAAACCCTTACAAAAGTGTGGCAATAGAATCCTACACGTATGTACGTATAGGAGGAGTTAGGTATTTCTTTCTATAGTTGGTGTATGATGTTTGCAAAAGAGTACGGAGCTAGTGAAGATCATCATGCAGTGGAGGATTTAATATCCCTATTATATTGCGATAAAGTAGGTATAGGCAGCCGCTGCCGTTCATTGTGGGAAATGTTAAAGGGAAAAGGGGGATGGGAAAGCTCGGGAAGGCCGTTACATTCGATAATGAAACGCCATAAAGACGGTCCACGAACTTATCCGGCTGGGCAGAGACAAAAAGTGTACTACGAGTGGGTGCGAATATGGTATTTATTTTTATATATATAATATAAAAATAAATACCTATTCCCCTTGGCCACAGCATCACGCCTGAACAGCTGGACCAATTACGCTAATTCATTTTAGTTCCTGAGATTAGCGCGTTCAAGCAAACAAACAAACAAACCACCCAACTCTTCAGCTTTATATATTAGTAGAGATATAGTAAACTCATTCAGAAGTGATGATAATACTTGGGAATAAATCGCTCTAATAAAATCTGAATTATTTGTAAATGGTGATAGCAAAAAATTACCCAAATGAGTTTGTTGCGGGCTCTTCTCAGTACAGGGTGCGAGGAACCCTTGTTAACTTAACATTTAAGTCGTAAATTTTGTCACCAAATTATTATGATGATTAAGTAATAATAATTATTTTATACATATGACGCTCATAAGTGCTTAAAAAAGTCTATATAAATAAACGATTTTGACTTTGACTTAGACTTCGACTTTGACTTTGACTATAGATAAAAGCGAAAGGTCACCTTTTGTGAAATCTCGAAAACCGTGTGGCGTACTAAGATGAAGTTTGACAAGGAGGGACTAGTAGAACTGGCACATAAGAAGTACACAGTCGTCAAAGATTTAAAAAAAAAGAGGACATTATGGAATAATGGCGGACCAGTACTTGCTGAGATAACCGCGTTCAAGCAAACAAACAAACTCTTCAGCTTTAATATATAAATATAGATATATAATTTTAAAAATACTTTATTTTTATTAAAAACATCTAATAAAATGGTAAAGTAAAGCTTCTTCCAATGAGATATGTAAATGCCCCATGCAGTGTGCGGCCCTGGGCCATGGCTCAGGTGACCCTAGAGCAGGAGTCCGCAACTTGCGGCTCGCGAACCACATGCAGCTCTTTGGATGTGAAGCTGTGGCTCTTTAATTTCATACGAAATTAAGTGATTATATAAAAATACCCTAATTTGTTTAAAAAAAAAACACTATTTACATATTGATAAGTACATATTTTTCTTATGAATAAATAGATTAGTTTTTTTTTTAACTTTATGTACGTGACGACCATAATTTATTGTGGCCCTATAAAAACTTGGAAATTTTATAAATTGTTATTTTTGGCTCTTCCGACTCGAAACTCTAAAGGTTGCCGACCCCTGCCCTAGAGTGGTTATGCCCCTGGTTTTAAATTTTGTTATCGTGCAAAAATTTGAAACAAAAATCTACTTACGAATCGATTAACAATATTAAATCATCAATTAATAAACTAATGACAGATAAGGTGGACTTACATGGATCTGATTAAATGATTAATTAATCTTTATAATCCACACTGGGACGTCACAGATGAAAGTCCAGGATGTGGTAAAAGTACATGTTTTCTCCGTAACCTTAATGTTGGGTTTATAAAGGAAGAACGATCACACGCGAGACATTTTTCTAAAGCATTGGTCGGCAACGCATGTCCTGCGGGCAACGAGTGGCCCTCGATCCCTCTCCTTGTGGCCCGCGGCTGTTTTATAAAAGGCAAGCTATTCCTTATCCATTCCCCATGTAACGCGCCATAATACGAGCCGTAACAAATACCGAAAACTGACTTAAGTATCTTTGTTATTGTTTTAGTCGCATTTACGGCAGTTATAATATTATACCTAACCTAACCTAACCTAACCTAACCTAACCTAACCTAACCTAACCTAACCTAACCTAACCTAACCTAACCTGTGGTCGCGGGTTTGATTGCCGCCTCGGGTCTGGGTGTATTATCTAAATGTATATATTTATATATTTCTAGAAAAAAATGTATATAACAGGCGTCTATTACCTTTTATAACACAGGGATTACCTTAGGAACAGGAGTTCCTGTGTCATATAGTCCTGTATATATTTTTTTTTATTAATAACACTACAAACACATAAAGCACTGAAATTAAACTATAAGTGATTCAAAGGTTAGCACCAAAAAAAATATGCTTTTTTCATAAACGTGGATGAAGTATCGGCAAAAATGTCAGTATTTCTTGTAGTCGGCATAATTATAATTATTCTACTACTAGTATAATTATTCTACCTAGTTTCTTAAAAATCGCTAAAGCAATTCCAGGGATTAGGACATAAGGTTCAGAACCGTTTGTATATTGGTAACTGTGCATAACCGTTTTTCATCCGGTACCCTGAGGAGACATTTTACATGCGGTAGTTTGGAATGGCTTCTTCCACTTAATGTGATATTCACTACAAGATAAAACACTTCTTTTTACCCACTCCTAATACAAGCTTTTAATTTGAACTTAGTAGGACGGATAAAGGGAAGAGTGGCAGAAACAAAGGGAGGCACAATAGTGGGTTATCAAGGGGTGAAAATGATGCTGATAATTGTAGTAGTGCTCGAGAGGGTATTCCCCTAACTTAATCTCTCTACAATCTGTTAAAAGACCTTAGCTTGTCAGAAACTGCTACAAGTTAAAGCCTCAATAGCTCAACGTTATAAGGTATGGACTGAAATCCGCAAGGTACCTGGTTCAAACCCCACCGCCGTTGGGGTATTATCGCACCCACTCCTAATACAAGCTTTTAATTTGAACTTAGTAGGACGGATAAAGGGAATTATTAGACATACCTAAAAAGTATTCCTAATATTCTTTAAAACAAAAAAGTTCTCTAGACAAGTCTAGCAATGAAATTAAGCTTTAATAAAAACCAGAGACAGCCGGCTAGTCTAAATTCGGCCACTGATATGCTGAAGTCGGTACCAAGCCAAATAGGTTCTTCGCGAAATTGATGCAGATGGCACTCCAAAGGTCCTTCAACTTAATTTAAATTTGAATTTGAATTAATTATTATTAATGAATTATATCTGCTAATTATACGCTATATTTCGTAATTAATTGGTAAATCGTTTTGGTCTTGTTAATTTATAATCTTTAAAAAAAAAAAAACTATTTCAAATTGTCGGCACTGAACCAAAATGAAATGGGAGCACAAGGGAAGCACCAGCTTTAAATATAGATCTACAGAAATCGCAAAAAAAGTCCGAAAACACGTTTTTTTAACGCGCGTTAAAAACACCCTCAAATAAAACATATGTTTTACGTTCACAAAGCAGCGTGTTAGCAGTTTTTAAATCGCGATGCTTTTTTATCGAGTAATGTCTATTTTTCAACGCTATATTTATACTTGATCGCTATGTTTTTGTTTGGAAGTCCGCGTCGCGTAAAAAGCGCCAACACCCAGATTTAACGTGAGTTAAAATAGGGTTAAGGGATTTTTTATAAAAAAAAAAGGGTTCAAACAGAATAATATGGATTAGCAAGTTTATATTCACACAGCCTTGAAATAATTGTTTTTTTTTTTATTTATTAGGATGAAACAAAACTTTATAGATTAGTTACACTACAACGCTCATATTATGGCTATTCCGCAGCGACTATTATGTCACCTAATCATTAGAAGTTTTGATTTTGAATTTCATTCAAAAATTCAACGCTCGATACGCCTTCTGATTTACTGCTGGGTTGTATGGAATGGAATTCTTATTATTAAACTAATTCTTGTTTTGTATTTTCACCCCTTTTTAGGGTTCCGTAGTCCTACAAGGAAACCTCATAGTTTCGCTTATAGCTTATATATAGCTTTTTATTATGGGTACCATTTGTTTGGTCACCACCACACAATGGCACCAACGTGCAAAACGCTTAATACGTAACGATCATTATCATCATCATCATCATGATTTCAAGTCTGGATGCGTCCACTGCTGAACATAGGCCTCCTCCATCAACTTAACGAATGGCGATGTTGCGCCGCTTGTATCCAACGGCTACCTGGGACCCGCACCAAATCATCAGTCCACCAGGTAGGAGGGGGAGGGGGGGAGGTTGATCCTGTAGATGAATGGGCAAACAAACAGACGGACAGAGTCAAACTACAATTGTTCATATACTTATAAGATGACCTTAAATTGTAACTTATAATTTGACATGTATAATTTTAGTTCAATTTTGACATTGTTATCTGGTGAATTATTTTATATTATAGGTGATATAATTAATAATATTAACTATATTGGCTTACAATAATTATTGCACGCCTATAATGGTAATACACTGGATCTATGTATTATAATTTCCATACATCCGATGGCAATAAATAAATAAATACAAGGGTATCCTGTAGGACTATGGAACCCTTAAAAGGATTTTTAGAAATTTCATCTATAAGGGTAAATGAGGAGGTCGTGGCCTAATCAGTGGTCGGCATTTGAGTCGATTACTAAGTTAAGTTGCTCTGGCTGCGACCGGGTGATAGATGGGTGACCCATTCTAGCACTGGTTTATATTTGATCACCGACCTCCTCCGTGTTTCGGAAGGCACGTAAAACAGTGGGACCCGATTAATGGTCACCAGATCGGTCATCGCCCATATCCTACAAAAAAAAAAATTCACCTTATCCGCAATTTCATTGCATTTCTACGGCGTGCCATTAAAATATTTCCTTGGGTTGCCCCAGCGAGATTCTCCGGTTCTGGTTACGTCAATTAAAATCCAGCGAACGGTGGCTTCATAAACACCAGCGGCGTTAATACTGGTCAAGTTTATTAAGCAAATGTTATCTCTCTTACCCAATCTCCTTTGTTTTTTTTATATTCCATAAAACCTTACATTATTCAAAGGAAAAAATTAGGATAATGATGCAGATATCATTTTTCGCTGTCGTAAATTATTCAACCATTGGTAGTATGCGTAAAACATAAAAGCGTAAAATTTATCTTGTATCTTAAGTCGTTGGAAATATCGTAAACACTAGTGTGTGCCTCTAACAAATATTTACTTTCTATTACTTGCCCCTGTCAGCCTCAACCCTTTAGTGTCATGGAACGATGTCTGAATAATTCACAGCTTAATCTATCTACTTTAGAATACCTTTCGGGAGCCCAGTGTCACGTTGTATGGAAAAGACATATAGGAGATTGGTTAATCGAGTAATAATAAGGAAAGAGCCTAAATTCCGTCAAGACGAGGTCTTCCGGGTTCGCAAGGTTTTAAATAAATAAATAATTAATACAATATAAACTCTTTATAACGAATCTCAAGGTACTGAGCTGTTTTATTCGTTGTAAAGAGTTTTCGTTATATGGATCCCTCCGTATAACGTAAAATAACTTAATCTTCTATCGCAAGTATCAAAGAAATTTATTCGTTGCCATGTAACGATTTTCTTTTACCAGCCGACTTAACAGTTTCAACTGTAATCGCATTGATGTGGATTGTGCGGGTAATACTATCGCCACATATTAATAAGGGTGCTAAAATACACTCCGGGGGCAACCTGACGAAAGCCTTTGAATTATGCACTGCCACGTCAAAGGGAAAACCATTTCTGACCCACCTAATAGGCACAATAGTTCCTTTACTGTACGTAAGTCCGAGCCGTAAGCAAAACGATAGTAAGAGGTTTGATCTAAAAGTTACAAAAGCTTTTATACACCTGTTAAAATATCCTGTGGGCTTTGTAACTGAAGAAGGTACCTGTACCGCTGAGCATGTTTATAGTTAATACAACAACGGATTTATAGACTCACGTGGAGATATAACGGGATTGCCCGGCTAGTTCCAGCCGCGGTACCGCCTCGTAACGCGTTCGTGAGGAAGGATCCCGGATAGATTCGAAACTAGTCGGACAATCACGATATAACTACACGTGACTCTAAAAAGCAGTTGTTATATTAACTACTAGCTGTGCTCGCAATTTCGTCCGCATAAAATTAAGTGAAAACATTTAGCGTGATGATATAAAGCCTATAGCCTTCCTCGATAATTGGGCTATTTAAAATTGAGAGAAATTTTCAAATCGGACCCTTAAATGATGAGATAAGCGCGTTGAAGTAAATAAGCAAACAAACACACTGTTCAGCGTTATACATAATTATAGATATAGATAAAGTCCGCTTACGAAAGTCTAAGTTTTAAAATCGAGTATGTTTCTAAAAACTACTCACAATTATGAGGATTCGATTCCTTAACAGGTTAAATTACGAAAAGTGTTGTGAATTTTGTTAACTGGTCAGGATCACCCGTTTGAAATGATTGAAACACTTTTCTTCTCCAATAATAAACTTTAAATCCTCAAATTGAAATGAAATGAAAGATATTTATTTGTGACATCACAACTATACAAATACACAAATGAAAACTGTAATCTTAGACTATAACAAACTAAATCTAACTTATCAAAACTAACTAGATTAAACTTAACTATTTGTGTGATGCCCCAAAAAGGTACGTCTTCAAAAAGGTAATTGGACTCTGCAGCCTCGATCCGGCCTGGATCAACGGGAAAAATAAATGTTATCATCATATTTTCAAGTCGAGGGCCCTCTGTCCCCCGCCACTTCCCCAGCCAGGCCGCTGCTGCGGGTTGCAAGGTGTGTAGTACTTTTATACTGTCGGGGAAGAAAGACATTCGTTCACCACATGAGAAACGGTCTTGTCTGGTGGATCCCACTTGAGTAGATGGTAATGTTATCATCCGTGGTTCGTCCGGAAGTGGTTCACCAGTGTTCACATTTTTTAATAGGCGTCGTAACCTTTTTTCTGGATTCCAAGCCAAGTTCCGCAATAAAACCATTAAATTGATCTCATTCCGATTGCCACACCTCATTTACATTTAACTGGTGTTTGATCCTGGACTGAGGACCTGGAACATAAACGGGACGGAGCTAGCTCGTCCAGTATATTCCTAAAGGGCATGAGCCTGGAGTGTTAGATTGTAGTGGTTCAATTTTGGAGTTAATATTATACTATTTCCAACACATAATACCACCTCAAAATTTTGAGAAACCTTTACAACATAAAGGTACACGAAGCTATTAAAACTCGACAAAGAACGACTAGACCAAAATGTCAAGTGCAGTGTTACAAACACTCATGTTCTTAACAAAAGAGGTTAGAAAGGGGATTTACACTCCAGCAAACCGCGTCGCTTTGATGAAGCCTTTGTTTGTACGTTGTATACAATTTTAAAATAAGTTTCAATGTTCATTTGAATTGCTAACCCGTTTTTCACGCTATTTCTGGCCTTGCACAAAATGTTGGTATTACCAGCTGCCACCTCTTTTACGTGGTTCATATAATATTATACGATTTAAAGATCTTGAAGAAATGACCGCAATTACGAGTATATATATTTCCTCATAGGTCTGTAATGTATCTGCGAGGCTGCAGGTAACACAGTTATCATGGATGTCGAAGGTGTATTATAGCCAGCTGAATGTATTTATACGTGCCAGAAGTGAAATTTTTTACAGACGTCCTCGTCTCTCGATAAAAAAATACCTTCAGGAAATGACATATTACTTAAAGGTGAGAATTTTTTTCCGAAATAACAATTACTTCCCGCCGATAGAAACTTAGTTCCACTTAAACTCACAACAAGCATATTAAAAAACTTGCACGTATGCCAACATGTTATAAAGAAATACACTCAATATAACGAAAACGCAATTTAAAACAAATAAAGCGCGTGGCAACGCTCGGGCGTTGTTAAAATTCTCGATAGAGCAAATAAAGTTCCGGGTCCAAATATCAAAGTTTAAACGACATAATCCGAACAAATGGAGAGCACTTCAAATTCAGGCTCGATGGGGCACGTTTGCGCGTCTGTCATGTCCGAACCCCAACAACTAGATTAGGTTTGCCATTGCAAAATTTAGAGCGAGGTGCGCTCTGCATCAGTTAATTATTTCATTTGTTATTCGGTTAGCGTTGATTTTTCAGTCATCACATACAATTTGCTGTAAACTTAATTAAAAATTGACTGAAAATAAATAACAAAACCTGTATATTTTAAAATTTCCTTTTGATATTGACGGATGGACCGAAGTAAGTGATATTAGTCGTGATATTGCAGATATTGTGTGGGTACAGAGGATAACGACAGATGACATCCTCTGCAATTTAAATGAACCCTGTTAATGGACTGGGATAACGCTAGGTAAAAGAAGAACAAGATAGTTAAACAGAAGTAAAATACTTTAGTGACGTTACAAATAATGTGCGTATGAAGAGAGCTGATATATTAGACAAAGAATTGAAATTAGTATAGTGGTTAACAGAGTAGGCGAGTGATTAGATATACCAATTGAGAGACAGCAGATGTATTAGTGGAGAGAGTAGACGTAATAGAACATAGAGTAATTCGTATTAGTCGAGTGATTAGACACATTAGTTGAGAGACAGCAGATGTATTAGTGAAGAGTGTAGCAGAGAGAGTAAACCGGACTAATTGAGTGATTAGAGTTACCAGTTGAGAGACTGTAGATGTATAAGTAGAGAGACTAGACTTAATAGCAGAGAGAGTAATCCATAGAAAACATAGAAGTTGAGAGAAATTAGATGTATTAGTAGAAAGTGTGTGTAATAGTAAAGAGAGTAAACGTAACAGTAGTACGGATCCCTAGCGCTGAAATTGTCCGGATGCAATATCAATTCCCATAAATTTCAAGAGCAGATATCTCGTTTACAGCACAGCCGATGGGATTCAATAAAATATACTTGCTACGTCTTGGTTTATGAGCCATATTTTATAAAAATAATACAAGTGGGATGGCGCTTTAGGCGGCCCTTAATGGCGGCTTTGTTTTGAAATTTTCTGGTTAGCTTATTCATTTTGTAGAACAAATTATAACCAAACATAACTTTATAATATACGAGTACAAAAAGTAAAGTAATTTATTTGCTTAGACGATAATATCATTCAATAAAGCATTTTATGTTTGTCTTGATTGAACTTTAAACGATTTATTTTAATTCGATTTTTTTTTTAGGCAAACGAACAGGTGGTAGTCTTAAGTGACTACCGACGCCCATGGACATCTGCAACACCAGGGGGATCGCAGATGCGTTGCCGGCCTTTGAGAAATGAGTATGCTCTTTTCTTGAAGGTCCCTAAGGATACGTGCACGGATAGGTAACAATGATTTTGTAGGAGACCATCATACTATAAAGTTGTGGGCAAGATAGAGCATATGAAATTGCTAAAAAGGGAAGTACATGGACGTCGAAACATTCGCTCTCGCAGACATCAAGCCACTTACATGAATTGGTAAAGCGTCTGAGCAATTTAACTTGAAGGCGCACATTTTGACTCTGTGAAGTCCAATAGTATTTCCTCATTATCTTGTACTAAGAAAACTAATTTGGTTCCACGTTTTCGAAGTAATGTTTTCGTGCAAGAAACCAAAAATAGGATATTGCCTTTTATTATATTATAAATTATTTATATTACTTTATTAAATTGAATTCAATTTTCTATTTTTGTATCTCGCTACAATCCGAGACGAGCTATCGTTCGTTAAATTGGGGCTGGCTGAATGGCACGCCACTAGTAACTGACAGCTGACTGAGTTTGAGCCAATTGGGACTTAAAGTTAACTGTAATTCATTGCGATTTGGTGGTCTGGTTTTAGAAAATGTTTTTGGCAGTAAATTGCCATCTGACGTCATCCTCGGAACCCCTTACGATCTTTACATCCTTACGACTAATATCACAAAGTGATATTAATCGGGTCCCACTGTTTAACGTGCCTCCCGAAACACGAAGGAGGTCGGATGTCAAATATAACTTAGCGATCGACTCAAGTGCCGAACACTGATTAGGCCACGACCTCCTCGCATTCTATATTTTATGTATGTATGTATGAGTATAAATATAAAGTACGATATTTTGAACTCCCATCTCCATCATAAACACCAATCTATATACATAAAAATGAATCGCAAAATGGTAAGCGCATAACTCAACAACGCCTGGACCAATTTAATCATTTCTTTTTTTAAAACGTTCGTTGAAGTCCAAGGATGGTTTTTACAGCGAGAAAAAATCGAATAGTTGCCGGGGAAACCCTAAAAACAGCCCTTTTCTTTTTCCCATACAAACGTTTTGCATCTAAAATGTAGAGTCAATTTGAACTTATACGGGGACGGGGACGGGGACGGGAACGGGAACGGGAACGGGAACGGGGGTGGCCCAAAGGCCGGCTACGTATCTTCTAGCCTCCTGGTGGTGCAGATGTCCATGGGCGTTGGAAGTCACTTAAGTTAACCGTCTTTCCCTTGGCCCCTTGTTTTTTTATCAAAAAAAAACTTGGACATAGAATAAGTACATATGACACTCTAGTTTAAATGCGAGTTTTTACATCTATTATGAAAAGAGATATAATTATAACAACACATACTATAATATTTGGATTTGATTCACACTTATGTCGTTATAGATATTTGTATAAACTCTTAGAGATGAGCCATATTGATTGTAAAATAACTGCGCTTGACTCAATTGTTACGTAACAATGTTTAAAAATAAAGTTTGCGTTAAGTAATAATTCTAGATAATAGCCGCCTGTTATACACAAATATATATTTTTAATAAATATATAAATACATACATATGGATAATACACCCAGACTCGAGGCGGGAATCGAACCCACGACCCCCGGAACAGAAATCAGGGTCACTGCCCACTGCGCCAACGGGCCAGCCGGGCCAGCCAATTAATCTCGTCGCGTGATTTTCCTAAGATGCGACTCTTAGTGACTCTAAGGTGTTTGTAGAGTTGGGATGGTCTCTTTAGTTAATACTTAATGGTCTTAATATCGTCTTCCATACCTATAACAACGTCCGTGAAAATTATCCAACACTTCTGCAGCATTAAGACGTACATTTATTTGTTTTAATAAAAAATAAAACTTCAGACTACCAAACTACAAAGAGTAGACTTCCTTCGTTATTGATTTCAGTCATTAATATAATGCCGGAGCCAGACATACCTCAAAGTGTTTGTACATTTTTGTACTTGACGACTACAAAGTGTTACAAAACTTTGCGCAGCTACTTAAAATCCCCGGTCACACTACATGATCAATGAAATGATCATTCAAATGAAGCTATGTCTGGCTCCGGCGTAAAAATAAGACAGTAAACAAGCATTTGGCCCAAATATATGCAGCCATTGTCGGAAATAGACGCTTACAAATAACCTATAGTGTTTACATTGTGCCTTGCCGATCCTTATTCCTAACAAATCTAATGAGGAAAGAGTAGGTCGTGAAGTTTAAAAATTATATTTAGATTAATTATATCTGTATTAGAAGTTGACGATTTAAAAAGAACAAGTCGAAATTTATCTTCTTTTTATTTGCGAACTTTTTAAAGTTTAAAATAATATCGTCCGGTATTACATGCTTAAGTGAACATTGACCTGAAATCCAAATCAAAACGAGCGAAGTCGCATAGCTTTTTATACGAAAAATAATAATAATAATTAAATTATAAAGAAATAACAACTATCTAAGTACATTGTGATCAGTGTGATTACGACGTGTGCATACACCAATTTGGTGAATTATAATTACAGTAAATATTTAATAATATTTACGTAGTATCCTACTACGTAACATTATGTAAATATTATTACATAATATTACGTAGTAGGATACTACACACACGGTCGTCTGGTTCTAGAGTTGGTAACCTAATGTCTATTTTATAACTAATAGTTTTTCTTCGAGAACTTTTCAATGCTGAACAAAAAGACGATCGTTCAGGTATTAAATGTCCTATTGAGTATAATTCTTAAACATTTATATTATACTTTTGTAGGACAATTAAAACAGAAAAGCACATCACTAGCGGCGGTATAATAGGCATCAAAATCGGAGATTGAACCTGGTACCTTGCGTACCCATACCTGCCCTTTTCAGCGTTGAACAATTAAGACTCTAATTATGTACATCATCTTCTAGCAAATCTTAACCTGACTTGAAAAAAGGAGGTTTTCAATTCGACTGTATTTTTCTAACTTCGAACTTCCGATTGGGTGAATCGATTTTGATGATTCTTTTTCATTTGAAAACTGGTGCTTCCCATGTGATGCCATCTCAATTTGGTCCAGTTCTGACAATTTTATAAAGACTCTAAATTGCTTCCGTAGAAAAAATGCGCACAAGCTGTGTACAAACAAAATCAGAACGTATACAAGTTTCGGTCGAAGGCAGCAAGGAGGAAGCTCTTGAGCGCTTAAACTAGTGTCGGCATGTTTATAGTCAGCCCTAATTCGCCGACAGAACGCCGACACACTTTATTTATGTCGGCGTCTCTCCGCTACAAGCAGGGCATTCATTGCTGACGAGCTATACAAATGTACTGAAATGAATTGACTATACACTAGCTGTAACTCCCGATATCGTATGCGTCGATTTCGTTCGATTTTGTAGGTTTTGTTTTTAAACTTTTTTAGGTAGACTATAAAAATCTACAAGTTAGCTAAAAATTAGTGCAATGGGACACTGTAGTGGGAATAACTACGTCAAGCAATGATTAAGTTTTTAAATTAGAAATTATTCTAATAAAGCTGAAAAATAGGAAGTATCCTATTAGTTGGCTTAGATATTAATAAAATCAGTTTTAAGCAAATGTAACTTCATAACTTGATTCCACCTTCCACATTTTACTACTGGGCCACTAGACGCTGCGAGAGCTTCCACCCTTATGTAGTTGATATTCCACCAACACTCTTCTTTTTTAATGCGAACTGCTTAGGTGTGGAATGCTCTTTCTGCTTCAGTGTTTCCAGAAAAATATAATCTACATACCTCCAAAAAAAGAGGGAATGGGCATATTGTAGATAAACGCGCTAATGATTTATATTACATTATATTTTGCATTAATGTAATAGTTAAGTCTATATTAAACCTATTTTCTAGTCTGACTGTAGGTTTTTTGTGTTCAAAAGTTTTGAACAGTAAGTGACAGTGAAACAGCACTAAGATCAATTGTATATGGGTATCATAACAATGCGCTACGTAATATAAACAGATTTTTATTATCAACTAGTGACCAACCCAGGCTTTGCACGGGTACAATGTACATATGCATGCATAATAAATAAAAAACATTATCTTGAACCACTCTATTTATTGGTTAAAACCGCATCAAAATCTGTTATGCAAAGATCTAAGCTTACAAGAACGGGAATAGACTTTGTTTTATGATATGTAAAGATCTCAATACACTTTTTTCATTTATCTATAAGGAAAAGTTCAAAATTGGTTTGCTTTAACATTTTTTTTTGTCAATTTTGTACCCAACATTAAGCAAGTTTCTTTTTTTTTAAATAAGTCCATGTTTCTAAAATAACAGGCAAGAGCCACTGAATGTAAATTATGGAATCATGTGAAAAAAGATTCCGCAGATTAGAGATGGCGCGTTTATTCGTCTTCAATAAAAATGGCCAAAAGCGTGTCAAGACACGCTTATACAGAAGGATTCCGTATCGGACACGCTATAAACGTATTTGAAAAATAACTTCAAAAGTTGTTGTCTAATGAGTTTTTAGCATGTTCAATCAACATGGAAGATTTTAAGTTTTTGTTAAAAAGTCAAACAAATAATAAATTATGATTCATATTATTATATAACATTTCTGTATCGTTCATCACTTCATTAACTATTAAAATACATAATGTCTTTTTTATCGAATTATAGGCGGAATAAGTCGTAAATGACACGTTTTTTTGAGATTTCACGAAAATCAGCTTTTTCGAGTTAGGTCACTTTACTATTAACCATGACTGAAATACAGTTAGTATATAATATGGTTCATTATAAAAGACGTAGACACGAATTTAACATAAATATGACGCAGGGCAGACACAGAAGGTACATAAATTCGCATAAACTCGTCTTAAAAGTACATAAGACCCAAGTATGTGGTATAAATTTATTATATCCGCCGCTGATAAACTGCCTTTACTTTTCTGATAGGTATGAAGAAAATTTATGTATATTTGTGATAAACTGCCTGATAGTAAACTCGACGATAAGCTCATATCTAAATAAATAAGCATATCATAAGCTCAATATCTACAAATTGAACTATATACTGGTCTTTAGATCATCGTCGTCGAGTCTCGCGTGGACCCTTGGGGATTCACTAGAACCGCCTTGGCATTTAATACTCGTGATATTCTAGAGATGAGAGCTGTCAGAGATTTTCCCGCTTATCATGTTTACTGATGAGCAAAAATTTCGTCCTATCTTACAATATTTTTCACACTTTCTGCCTACATAAATGGCGACACTAAGAAAAGAAACCCAATTCCTTCCTCTGCAATTTGATACACCCGGCAACCGCACGATGAATATATATGTACTAGTAGTCGAAGTTGGTCCAGTCCTAGGATTTGCAAACTATTAGAATTAGAGTTGAAATTTCCCATTTTTATAGTAAAAACTCATTAGATCCATCTATCACCCGGTCGCAGCCAGAGCAACTTAACTTAGCGATCGACTCAAATGCCGACCACTGATTAGGCCACGATCTCTTCAATTTTATACATATAATGTATTCAGATTATTATATAATACATAAATAAATATATAATGCGAAGAGACTTAGTTAACTCGCACTTGACCGGTTTTAGTACTAATCGCAACTATTTAGCTGATTATTTATGAAGTCTGGTCACAGCTTAGACTAAAATTCAACGATATTTCTTTAGAAGGTCATGAGAATTGAAAACTTAAACCTTAATTATGTTACATAAGTTAATAATAACGATATATTTAAAACTAACTGTTTTATAAATTAGCTTATGTTCGCGACGTCATCAGTCAGTTTTCCTTAAAGTACTACGGAACCCGAAAAGCAAACAGAAAGTTGCGAAACACTTTAAAAACATTAAATTTCTTGCGTTTTAGGTCTATTTGAAAAACGGTAAATTTACAAGTTGACGGAAAACGCCACGAACGATTCTGAATGAGTCTCATTAAAAGGAAATTTAATATAAATCCAAAAGTAATTTTAAATTCGCGCGCGTTTGGCTGCGGAAATAAAAATACATTTTTACTATCACCGTTTAAAATAATATGACTAATAAATTCCTTGAAAAATAAATGAAAAAACCAAATACGTTTAAGCGCGGCCATCGAGGTCTTTAGAATTCCATTTTAATCAAAAAGCTACGAAAACGTGGAGGCGCGATCTGATAAAGTTTTTTAATCGTTTTATATATTAAAGTTAGTATACATACTAAAGATTTATGTATCCCATTTTTTCTTCATCTTCTACCTAGCATTCACCCGGTCTAGTACCAGTCTATTACCCGGCGGCGATGAGAACTGCTTAACCTAGAGATCTAGTCAAATGCCGACTACTGATTAGGCTAATATATTTTTTTAATACAATTGTGATGTATTACACGTATTTACAATTAAAACGTCTAATTTATTTATTTTTGTTAAAAATTATCAAATAAATTTCAAATTTTTAAATGCAAAGTGCCTTGAAAAATGAAACTAATTAGATGTTAAATGTAGCGCTCAAAAATAGAACCTACGAGTATGCTTTGTTAATTCATTGTTTTAGGTATATGACATATATTTCGACTTGAAACCAGCAATAAATTTTATGAAAATTGAATTATGTTGGTGTCTTAGACTGTACACAATACTAAATACATAAATACATCGGAATATAAGTAGACTATCGCCTATTTGTAATGCCGGAGATAGACATAGCTTCATTTGAATGATCATGTAGTGTGGCCGGGAACGTGGTGTAGCTGCGCAAAGTTTTGTAGAACTTTATAGTCTTCAAGGACAAAAAATGTATATAATATAAACAGTTTGAGTTATGTAGCCAACGTGCCAGTCTGTATACATATATTAATATAGTAAATTAAAAATACCGCATCCACGCAGCGCAACTCCATGGCGCCAGAACTTTAGGTGGTCGGTACGGGTGACAAAGCAAATGAGTGTTTTAACGCTATCTGGCCCTTTCATCCGCCGCACCGCCGGTAGCCATCGCCGCTCAACATTATCTAAGACATTCATACCCTATTATTCCGCTCCGAGAATACTCGTAGATAACGCGGCGAGCCTTTTAAAAGGCTTCGGAGGTATGGCTTTATCTTTAGCTGCCTTTGATTGGGTCACTTTATTACTTTACTTCGTAAGTGTGGTGGCTTGCATGTAGATTGGCGTGAGCTTTTTGTGGGAAGACATTTATTATTTGTATAATAAATTCATAATAATTGAAGAAACCAAAATAATGTTAATATGAATTATCTATTTACATGGTCACTTTTAGACGCGTCTTTAGTTTCGTAACAGTTTACTACTGTCACTTTTTAAAGCAGTTTTTCTTAACCTTTTTTATGCAATACCCTACCTTAACATTTCTGAAATTTTTATGCCCCCCATACATCATTTTTAATCTTTAAAATTTTTTTTGTACTCTTAAGGAATTTGATATTTTGGTAACGTCAAATGAAATTATACCTTATAATTATTTACAGCATTTTTTTTTTAAGAATTCGCCTTTCTGTTAAGTTTGTCACCGATATCTAACATTGCATTTAAATAATTAAAAGCGAAAGGGTTAAAGGAGGTACCTACTTTGAGAACACTGTTTTAAGGCGTTATGAAAGAAGAGTACGATAAGAAATAGAATTTTCAGTGAAAGAGAAAATGAACATTACTTTATTACGTAAAGATTATTTTGACTTATTTTGTATATTAAAGTAAGTTATAATTCCATAAATTTATTCCAATTTTATTCTAACACCGTACCTACTATTTCCCTTACAAGATTTGAATCGAACGAAATAAACTTCCCCGAAATGTCTTCCAGTGTGGAAGTTCCCGTTGGAGCAATTAAAGCGATAGGCAGCATCCAAAAGACAGGTAGCTAATCCTGGGAGAGATAACCCACGAATTATGTTAACAGGCCCGGTTTAGACGGAGTGACATTCCATGTCCCGGGACACGGAAATCTGATGACATCGTGTGTCATGGTGGTCTTTTTGTCACTTTGTTTTTTTGGGCTTACTTCTTATGAATTGATTTCATATTTAGGTCATTCTGAATATTTATGTGTAAGAAATAAACATGCAACTCCTCTGAGCTGACACTCATACTTTTTTATGTTCCTATATTCATCATCGACATAATTGTCAGCCATTGGTAAACCACTGCTGATCATAGGAGTCCCTTTGCTGCTGCTAGTCTTCCCTACCTCACTTCTGATTTTTAATATCTATATTCATATATAAAGCTCTGTTCGTTTGTTTGCTTGAACGCGCTAATCTCAGGTCCTACTGGTCCGATTGGAAAAATTCTTTTAGTGTTAGATAGCCCATTTATCGAGGAAGGCTAAAGGCTGCATTATATGATTACGCTAAAATGTTTCACCAAATTTTACGCGGACAAAGTCGCGGGTAACAACTAGTTAAGTATAAAGAGGCAAACTTTGACATTTCGACTTCTGACGTGACGTCCTATGGTGAAATGGCGGTATTAGTTCAAACAATTCCTGGGAAAACTGCCCACCGTGATACAAGCGATAAAAGATGCTTAATTAATAATTATATTTAGGTGTACAAAGCACTGATTAAGTTAACAACCCTGCATTCCATGACTTGAGTCATGGACGTGGGGAGAAAGTCAGCTGAGTTGAAATGGGAATGGGCTGGCTATGACGCTTGTCTGGACCCGCAAAAAGCCAATATTGATGCCCACCAATGAGCGCCGACGACCAAGTAAGCCAAGGAAGAGGTGGCGCGACGATTTGGATGCCTTTGCGAGAAAGTTGTGGAAAGAAGTAAGTGAACTGCGAAGGGGAGGGAGGCCTTTGCCCAGCTGTGGGACACAATAGCTTCGATAGCTGAATAGTAAAATGTTAGAAGAAGGTTGGACTAATCGTGAGGTGATAGATTCAAATTCTGCTGGACTATTGTCGTGACCGTTCTTTGGGAGTGAAATATATATAAGCTTGTGTTAAACAAGCTTTCAAAAAATATTAACTGATTTGTTAACTAGATTATTTCAAAATGTTTCGAATATTCTTTAAAAAAGTGATATACTTCGGTAAAGGTCTTAGGTCGTTGTGTGTGGAGGCTGTATATGCCCCCTTCTCCCGAAAGGCAGACAGGCGTGTCCAGGAGCGAATTGTATCCCGTGGGAGGGCGGGCGTACACGGCCGATTGGTTTGCAGGCCACCTATTCAAATCACAGGACACACGCTGCAACCTACATCCATGCAAATAAATGAAATTACAGTCTCTTTCTGTAGCGTCGAAATAAACATTTTCTTCAACCTAGGTTTTATCATGGTATGGTGGTACTAGGGTCCGCTTTAATTGCGGAAGGTTTTGGTTGTGGAGTGAGTTTAGATGACCAACTGCCGTCTCACGTCATCCCCCGAAACTCCACAATCTCTACAATCTCATAACTAATATCACTAGAACGTAGATATGTCGCAGCCAGAGCAACTTAACTTAGCGATCGACTCAAATGCCGACCACTGATTAGGCCACGACCTCCTCAAAAAGTAAGTCCATTGTATTAAGAATATTTAAGTTACATACCATAATTTAGTACTATTCTGCCACGTTCCTCAGAAATTCCATACCTCCTCTAAAAATGTGAGTACCATCAGAAAGTAATATAACAAATAAAAATGTATAATACTGGAACGAGATACAAGTGAGAGTTATTTATGACTAACGTGAGAAGCTCCTAGACGTTATTCATGTGTTCTGGAACGCTACAACCAGGAACAGAAGTCCTGATACCAGTTGAGACGTGGAAAGTTCAAATTACTGTTTTCATGCAAAAGTGTCAATAAAATTTTCTCATGAATCTGAACAAAGAAAATACTCGACAGAAAATAAACAAATAGGAAACGCTACGACCAGATAAATGTCAATCATTACAACCTCTAGAGCATATAAATGACCGAATTGTCGAATTTCCGCTTTACTTATTCCAAACGAGAATACAAGGGAGAAGTTTCGAATGATACGACTAAATAAAGGTAACTGTCTAATGTAACTTATTGAAAGGAGAAGGAAAAAAACGTCTTATTTTCGGTACTAAGCCGTCTTTTGCACGAGAGTTTAAAAAACGCAGCGTTAAATCTCGGCGTTGGCGTTTTTTTTGGCGTTGCGTTCGTTGGCGGATGGAAAAATATAGCGCATATTTATATGTTTAGCGTTGATAATAGGATATTGCTCGATAAAAAGCCCAAATTCGCACGAAAATTAAAAATGCGTTGCATTAAATCTCGGCGTTGGCGTTTTTTCAGCGTCGACGATGCGAAAATACACCAACATGATATGTTTCCTAATATCCGATATCTTCCGTGTTTCAGAAGGGACGTAAAACAGTTTGGCCTGATTAATGTCACTGAGTGATATTTGTCGTGAGATTGTAGAGATTGTGGGAGTTTCGGGAATGACGACAGACGGCAGCCGGTCATCTTAAATCCTCATCCTTTGCATTTCAAGCCTTGGTACTAGACCGCAATAACGCTATGTAGTAGAAGAGTTCAGATTTAATTGTATCATGAATTTCCATAATTGGATGCCAGAGCAACGTGTTGCGGAATAATGATTTTAGGATACTATTTTTTTTAAGGTTTACCCAACGTCTGTATATTTTTCACGTTGCGATTTTAATAAGAGCAGATTGTATTGAGTCTACTCAATACTTTACTTATTTATTACTAAACAAGATTTTTGGATAAATTTTAAACTAGATCATACTCATAGTTACGTACCTATTGTATAGAGAACTTTTATTACAGAGAAGTAATACTTCTGTTAAACAGAAGTATTTAGTTTCAATTAAAAATCACCTAAAACACTCCAAGAACCTCGTCCTCCTTTGAAATCGGTTGAAAAAATCCTTATATAAAAAAAACTAGGTAATCAGGTTTGCATCTATTCTGGCAACAATATCCGAGGCATAGACATAGTGCAATCATATAAATATCACTAATTATATATCACTAAAACTCACGCTTTTCTGTTCAGCCCATGTGTATACGGTTGTGATTATTTTCCTAAAACTATATGAACTGTGAAGACCTACTTTTAAATTAGTAATTATATAAAATAATTGAAGTAAGTCATTATAGGTGAAAAATCTTAGTATATTTTTTTAAAGATTTAAGTGTTCTGCAAACTGTAAAGTTGTATATAAAATGACACTAGAGCATTTTTAAATATGCAGTAATATATGATATGTCGAAAGAATATTTTTTTTTTGTATATCGCAACTCGAAAAAGAGTCATGTCGCATTCCTTGGAGAAACAAGTTCAAATCTAATAAATTACAAGTTAATCATTTTTATATAAAACCTAAACTATTTTTATAGTAATTTGATGCGAGAATCTGCTACTCTAGCGGTCCCAGCAGACAATGTCTTACCCAAATTTTGGCTCATTTGATATTAGCCAATTAACCAATGTCGTTGTATTTTCCGTAATAAGTAACATTGGCCGAATATTATTTGAAATAATAATTTTAAGTGGCACAACACTCCAAAGTTAGTTTGACGTATTCTGAGGTAGCGACCTCAACTGTCTAGCCAATCGACTTTTCCTTTCTATTTCTGCACACTGAACGGTCAATGAATCGCCCGATCGGTTTAAAAGCATTTTTAGACTGAACTGTTTTATTAAAGTTAACCGGGTCCTAAAATGCGGACGATTCCTTTTAGCAATCCTCTTCTTCTTCGCGGGCTGCATTTTTCGCACTTAGTCGCTATAGGGCGACCATTATGAGGAAGGAGCTGGTGAGCGTCCAGTCAAACTTCTGCCAGAAGTCGAGAATCCGCTGGGGCTTCTTCAGAGATTCTTACAGAAACCTCGGTGTCCTGAGGATTTAGCCCTGTGGGTTTCCACCTCTTTTAGAAATCATATGTAGAGTCTGATATATAAGATTTTGTTATCCTGCACTTCAGGATGACATGGCTTTGTGTCCGTAGGTTGATAATAAGGGTCTAAAATAATGTATCAGTAAACAAGCAAATAGCAATAAGATTGTCAACGAACCTCAACGACAAATGTACTTTATACCTACTGTTTCTTACTATAAATGCCGTACGACCCTGAGTCCCCAAGCCGTAGTCCCCACGCGTGATAAAGCATACAAGTGGAGACATACCTCGCCACAGACGACAACAGACTACACGCCGCCGCTTGCCAAATTAAGGTAACAAGAGTTATTTGAAAATTTTAACTAAATGTAATCTATTTTTTGGTTGTTTTTGTAAGTCAATTTGGTGTGTTGGTACACTTTTATTTATGTAATTAGCTGTCACTCACTAATTCGCGTCTTTTTTTTTATAGATAATTCTTCTCTTTGTCTCTCTTTAGTGTATCCGATTCTCGTTTCATCAGATTTTCACATCACTACGGTTCTAAAGAAGTTTCACTTCAATAAATAAATTTGATTTGTTTCAGGTGTTCAAACTGAAAGGCGCAGATCGTAAACACAAGCAGGACAGAGAGAAGGTGTTACGGCGTCCGCCTAACGGACACGAGAAGTACCAGCCCGGGTGTGAAGCCACGGTTCTAACCACGGTACGGATCTAATTCTTCGGGTCACCTTCTTGTTCTGTTCTTGTACTACAAAGAAGAAGAAGTAAATAAGAAGACTTTAATATAAGACATGATATTCTATGACGTGTTTTATAATAGTGGTTTGATTACACGGGTCTACAAAAAAAATAATGTTGAGAGGTGTTTTTTTTTACGTAATTCATGTTTTTGAGTGTGCTGAATCCGAAAAAATCTTTTATTTTGTCACAGCTCGTCACGTTTACAGACAATTTGGGTATCTATGTTAAACGAGTTATGTTAAGGATAATATACAATTATTTATTTTTTATTTTATTGCATTACATAATGTTGACAGGTGTTTTTTTACGTAATTCTTGTTTTTGAGTGTGCTGAATCAGAAAATAACTTTTATTTTGTCACAGCTCGTCACGTTTGCAGACAATTTGGGTATCTATGTTAAAGAAGCTATGTTAAGGATAATAGACAATTATTTTTTTTTAATTTTATTGCATTATAAAGCTTATCTTTCTATCTAAAACGTTGACTTCAAGTAATTATATTTGCTTATTTATATCATTAAACATGTGAGAGAGCCTCAATAGCACAATGGTATAAGGTATGGACTGAAATCCGCAAGGTACCCGGTTCAAACCGGATGATCTTTGGCCCAAAATCTCCACTTTATGAATCCCAGATTGGAAACGTCCTCTCGGCAGACCAATAAGGGAACGAAGGAATGACTTGGATCTTTATAATAGAAATTGGCAGTACATAACCTTAGACAGAAACATATGAAAAAATTTCCATGAGCGTGTCAAGGCACGCATAGAAGGGTTTCGTATCTGATACGCCATAAACGTATTTGTTAAATAACTTCAAAAGTTGTTATCCGATATCGTTCAAAGTCATTTTCCTAATGAGTTTTTAGCACGTTCTATCAACATGGAAAATTTCAAGTCCCTATGTCTAATAGTTTGTAAATTCTAAAGCGGGGGGGGGGCCCTTACACCCAAAATATAGTTTTGCCATTGAAACGAAAAGAAGAAGAATAAAGGGAGGTGTAAATACAATAAAAAATAACAGTAAATAATCACGAAAATTACAGAACTCGGAACCTTGAAACATAAATATTGGATTTTCATGATGACAGCAGATTTTCGTGATTCTATAACTCTAAAAAATACAACTCAAAATTCTAACGGGCTAGTCATTGATATTAATTAATTTATCCGTTTCCGGGACCCAAAAACCCGCAAAAAACTCAGATATTTTTAACTGATAGAATCAGGCGTTACTTTGCGGAAATCCATGACATGCATGAAAAACTAAACCACTTTGCTTTAATCCGCGAGTGATAATTTCATTCGCGGAATTAAGCAAAGTAGTTCAGTTTTCATACATCAGATATTTTTATTTTTTTATTGACGCTTTACTGCTGCATATACATAACTAGTTGTTATCCGCGAATTTGTCCGCGTAATATAAGAAGAAATATTATTGCGAATTGATATATACCTTATAGTCTTCCTCGATAAATGGGCTATATAACACTGAAAGAATTTTTTTTAAAAATCGGATCAAACAAATAAACTCTTCAGCTTTATATATTAGGTATAGATAATTAATTCTGTATCGTGTCATTTTTCTCTTTTTTGCACAATTAAAAAAATACCAATTATACAACTAGGTGACCTTAATGCTAAAAGCATTTTCTGCCAGCTTTGCTTATTCTTATGCTGGCGCCAGATATAGCTTCATTTGAATGATCATATAATGTTTCCCGAGACTTTGTGTAGCTGTGCAAAGTTTTGTAGTACTTTGTAGTCTTCAAGGACAAAAATGTATAAACACTGAGCTATGTCTGGCTCCGTCATTACAGAAATAACAATATATCGACATCGAATTATTCTGGCTGGTCATGCAACTTGTATCAAGAAAAGGAGACAACGTAGAACATAATGTGCGATTTTGACAAGGAAAATATGAGATTTTTGGTGTGGCCAATCCAAAATCGGGGCACGCGGGTTACTTTCAGATACAGACGATATTTATTTTTATTTTCCTCAAACATTTCTCGATATACAGATTATAAACGATACTATGAGACGAAAAGAAAAAATCCATAAGGACCTGTTACAGAAGAAACGAATTTAAAAGTTCTTTGAAATATAATAAATTATTATTAATATATATATTATAAAACAAGGGGGCAAAGGGACAAACACTTAACGTAAGACGGTTGCCCCATTTCAAAACCTTTAACTCCGTCCCAATTAAAAACAGAAACATCACCCCACGACCCCGGAGCAGAAGACAGGGTCACTGCCCACTGCGCCAACGGGCCAGTCTCATCAGTCATTAGTATATAATCAAATTTTTGGTCTCTTATTAGTACATGACCAAAATAATTAATGTAGGCCAATGATACAGAAGTTATCCGTTGTGCCGCAAATTACGTGCATCCTGTTATCTGACCCACACTGCCATTTACGCTCATTAAAACTCATTAATTTGCTCCTCTGCAAAACGCTTGACCAATTGTAATTTACCCTACAAATGAATGTATGAGATCCTAAAAAATATTATAAATGTATAAAATACTAAACTACTTTGCTTAAATCCACGAATTAATATGAGGGAAAATCGGTACAATGCTGCAACCCGAAAGCTACACCACTGAATCCGCCACCAAAGCACTGCACTACTGACTTTCGATATGTCTCAACACACGTTCTGCTTCGACACCGAAGCATCATCAGGAGATAGGCTCTATAAAGGTTATTCGTAAAGTGTCGAAGCGAAACGTGCTTTGAGAAACATCGGAAAGTCAGTGTAGTGCTGTGCTTTGGTGGCGGATTCCGACTTAGCGATAGACTCAAATGCCGACCACTGATTAGGCCACGAGCTCCTCGTCTCCTGGTGTAAATTTTATTTTAAAGACTGCATAAATGTACTATATTAAACTTTGAAGATCAGATACTAATGAATCGTTCAAGAAGCAAACCTAGTTCTTCTGAGTAGTTTAAATAATATCTTATGTTTGCTTACATAACATGTTACTTATTCTAATAATGTATCAAGTCATATTATATACGAACACAAATTTTCAAGAACAAACCCCTATATTATATACAAATATGTAAGAAGCGTTCGAGGAACTTCAGTCTTGTTTAATAATCATTAAGTCTAATATCCATAATAACTTGGAGTTTTCAGAATACCCGTGTTTGCCCCAAGTTCCAGGTGTGTGGAGCTAAGTATATGATAATGAAATCAGGTCAAGGATATATGAAACTCTTAGGGAAAATGAGTAAGTGCTTTATACGTCAAGTTGGTAAGATCTTGTACAAAGTTGTTTTTGTTGGTGTTATATTCTTGTAAGCTTTTACATGACTTCCATTAATGTTGGTATTAATACTTTTTCTAATCACAAGTGTAAAAGTAACCCCCCTTGGGTTAGAAGAACTGATCGAGTTCGTGAAACCACCTTGCGATCAATCACTGGAGTAATGGATGTAGGGAAAAATCAGCAAAGCTGGAGTGGAGTGGCTCGAATGGACTCGCAAAGGTGGGCCAATATCGTGACTTCCTCGATGCCCACCAATGGCCCCCGACGACCCGGCAGGTCGAAGAAGAGGTGGCGTGATGATTTGGATACCTTTAGAAGTTGTGGATGAGATTGGCCCAAGAAATAGGAAACTGGAGAGAGAAGGGACGAAGGTGACCTTTGCCTAGCAGCAGGAGATAATAAGGTAATTAAAAAAAAGTGTAAAACTCAATGTGAGCAGAGCACTTTTCTTCATTCTTTTTATAACAAGAAACAAGGGGGAGGGCGTTTCAACAGAGTGAGTACGGACGCTCATGGACAACTGCAGTACCAGAATGTTCGAAGATGCGTTGCCGGCATTTAAGGCACTGAGTATGTTCCTTTCTTAAAGGGGGGTGGAAAGACGTATGGGTTTGGAAACTGATTCGCATTAGGGACATTTAGGGTTATATTTCTTAACTCAATTAAAGTCTCATAGACAAAAAAACGACTTGTACCTCAATCCTCTGGCTTTAATCTTCTTCCTTGCTAATACATTCTTTAGCAGAGTGTCATATTAATTCTCAAGCATCGTCAAGTTCTATTAAATTCATCTGTGAGTCTTCAGGTCATCCAGGCCATGGTTGTCTCACGGGCAAGCTGTAATTCCGTGTACCTACATTTACATTTAGTAATTATGCTCTTAAACACGTGAAATAAGTAAGACAACCCGTCGACTTTGGCAATTTACATGTTACTTAGCTGAGAGAAAAAAATAAGTAGATTACTCAGAAAAAACAAATGCTATACGAAACCAAATAACTCCGCGGCTCCGGGTGACTGATAAAAAATTTGGTGGTTTCGACGTTGCCACATTCCGCGCGAAATTAAAAACAAACTCGTAAACCGGGCCCGAATTTGATGTAAAAGAGAAAAACGCCCGGCAATGCGATATATGCACAACACAACGTATAAAAAATATAATATATATTTTCTCAAACATGAGCGGAAATAGTGATATTACATTCGAAAAAGGAGTATGTCAAGTTTTATAATAATAATAATAAAGCTTTATTGTTCCCAAGTTGTTGTGTTTCATTAAAGGACACATAAATTTAAGAAAAAAAAGACGTGCCTGCAATGTTGCATGACAATTCATTAATGTCGCCTTTTTCAAATTTCGAACTTAAAACGTGTCTGTAATGTTGTATGAAATTTATTATTGTCGTATTTTTAAAATTCGAACAGAAGTTATCAACAATACGTTATGTTGTGTCATATAGTCCTGTATATATTTGTATATATTATTATACTGCAGGTGTATACAATATTTTTTTAGAATTACAAGCAAGCGGAGATTATGAGATAAAATCAAAGATCATTCTTCAATAATGTTTAAACATAATTTAGGAAATTTTGAATAATATTTGACTCTTCAATAGAACAAAATTTGGTAAAACACAAACACGTATTACGAACTCGCTAAAGCTTCTTATTAAGTTTAGAAACTTGAAACCAATTTGTTGGAAGTTTTCATACTCCTTAGTAGTTTATACGAGTGGGGGTTCTCGTTACGTACACTTAAGAATCACTTAGAAGCATTTCAGTTCTTATACGAACATTAAATTCAATCTAGAGCCTCAATAGCTCAACGGTATCAGGTATGGACTGAAATCCACAAGGTACCGGGTTCAAACACCACCGCCGTTGGGGTATTGTCGCACACACTCGTAATACAAGCTTTTAATTTAAGCTTAGTGGGAGGGGTAAAGGGAATATTAGACACACCTAATCAGTTGCCAGCTTCGGTATTTCCGAACGGATACGACTTAGGGACCTTCAAGAAAAGAGCCTTGTTATTCATTAAGTTAATTTCAAAGAATAATCCTTAACAAAATTTTCTCCAAGTAGAAACTGTCATCCAAAATGGTAAAGCACATTTTTGTTCACAATACAATTATAAAAAAAAGTAACATAGACACGGAATTCCAATTAAAGACAGTTACAACATGTACAAATTACTAAAAATTAATTAAAAAACAGAAAAAACTATACTAATATTCAACTATGTTATAATTTATTTCAATTCAATCCGTTATTTATCAATTTTGTCAATTAATTTGCATAATTTTCGTTTAAATTTAATAAGATTACCAATAAATATGATTATAGAGTCATCATTCTTGACAAGTTCATTATAGAGGTTCCTTATCCTTCTTCTTCTTCTTCAGTCGTTCCCTCATTACTGAGGATTGTGGCTCCTCATTGATAAAACACGTGTGATGGTCTTTCTCCAATTTGTCCGGTCGTCGGCCTGGCTATATGCACAATAAAGTTCCTTATCCTAGTAATCAAAAAATGTTGTGCCAAGTTATTTCGATGGATATAACAAGGGGCAAACGAGCAGCTGGTACTCACCTAAGTGACTACCGACGCCCATGGACAACTGCAACTCCAGAGGGCTCGAAAATGCGTTGCCGGCCTTTGAGAAATGAGTATGCTCTTTTCTTGAAGGTCCCTAAGTTGTATCAAGCATAAATTGAGTAAATAACTCCGAGTTAGCCATTATAAAAAAATACCATATCATAAACCTTGCGTCTATCCGTTAATGAAATAGGTTTAAGAGATTTTAATCGATGGTATATCATCATGGCTTCAATATCTCAACGGTTGAAGAGATAGATTGAAACTCGTGAGGTACTCGGTTTATAATACCCATGCAACAACGTTGCGCTGTCTACATATCTGGCAGATATTTGAGAGCTCCAATTGCCATTAAAAGGGCAAACACACCTAAAAGTAAAAAGTTTAATGACTTAAACAGAATAGCCCTCATATATTAGGGTTCCGTAGGAACTAATGATCGTAACATATGGCGACCAGATTGTTCATGGTCACGATCCCTAGCAAAAAGGGAACGAGGAAGATAGAAGATGAATGAACCCTTATAATTTCGGTCTGTCCGTCCGTCTGTCCGCCCGCAAAGTGGTTCGATCCTTTGTTATTTTGTCCTAAATATTTTTCAAAAACCTATAGCCTATATTATATATTTTAATATCAGCCATAAAAACTCCCGTCGAAATCGGTCCAGCCGTTTTGGATTTTACCCGGAAGAAACCGATAAACAAAGAAAAAAATAATTGAAATTTTCTCTGTAAAATAAAGGACAAAATAGGCTGTTCTTAACCGCCACCGGCGATGTTAAGAATTTAAGATAGAAAACGTATTGCTTATTGTTATCGCGTGTATTTTGTATCGAATGCAATTTGAGATATCAACGACATAAAAACACTACTTACATATGAATAAACAGACGTTTTTCTTATGACTAAATACATTAGTTTTCTTTTTATCAAAAAATTTATTTATGCCAGTATTATTTATTGTTAGCAACAAAATACTTCGTGGCTTTTTAAAAACATCAAAATTTTGTATATTTATTTTTTTATATATATATCTGTCTCTATTTTATATATATATTTTATATATATATCTATCTATATATATATATATCTATTTTTGCCTCATCAAACACAAAGAATTGCCGACTCCCGGTGTAAAGGGTCTTACAAGTATATTTAGATTCAACAACGGATTTTTCTGTAACATAATTGTATATTCGAATTGGTACCTAGATATTCTATACTAGTACCCCTAGAAGATTTATAGTGATATATAAATATTGTATTTCATTTTTACTAGTCTTAAAACACGGGCACAAAACTCTCGCTAGGCATTCTCAGAACTAATGGACTGAGGATGAGCCCTTGTATAAGCTAAAAGCATTCTAAGCACTGCTGCTTGCAGATGCAGCGGGAATCCACCTTCAATGTACGTAACACGTATACGTTTGTCAATAAAAATAGTAAATTGTTACGCTAAGCGCAAAGTGATTAATCACTTCAGCAAGATCCGTAATATACTTTTGTTTCAACGACATCACTGTCTGTTTTCATTTTTTTGCTAAATATGAAAGATCAAAGTTTTACAATGGTAAGGTTTGCGCGCCATTTGTTTTTTTTTTTCGGTTTTCTTCAGTCGATTTTTATTTCCAGCCAGTATCTTTTTGATCCAATGCATTCATTTTATATAAAAACTTAATGCAATACATTAAACCTCTGTGGTAAATTTATATCAAAATAAAACAGTGCATAAATGAAAAACTGTGTAACAACGAGATTTAATACAACGTTTCCGTATTGTTTTGGTTCTAAGCAGATAATACGACCTTTGTGATCGGTTTTGTAGAGAATAGCGATAAGATTACAGCGTAGTTAAAAAAAAGAATAAACGCTGATGTGTATCTACATTTCATTATAACAATTCAAACTGAATATGATATTTCAGGTGATTCAATTTGGATGTCTTTGTAAGAAAGTTGTCAATGAGATTGGCCCAGGAAAGAGGAAGCTGGACCGAGAAGGACTTTTTCCCAGCAGTAGGACACAATAAGCTAATTAATGAA
This sequence comes from Charaxes varanes, assembly GCA_024363005.1. Classification (NCBI taxonomy): domain Eukaryota; kingdom Metazoa; phylum Arthropoda; class Insecta; order Lepidoptera; family Nymphalidae; genus Charaxes; species Charaxes varanes. Next base: position 256,034 of record JANCMC010020236.1, read on the forward strand.
ATAATTTAGGTTTACTTTTTAGGTAAGTCCAAAATTCCTGTTTCCCCTCCTAAGCTTTAATTAAAAACTTGTGTTAGGAGTGTGTGCTTAAATACCGGTTTGAACCGCATAAAACCTGTAACCGGTTTTAATCGGTATTTTCGAGTGTACCTTGCGAATTACAGTCCATCCCAATTACCATAGAGCTATCGAATCTTATACTCAGTATATAAACAAATGTCCAAGTAATAGAGGAAATGGTTTGTAGAGTCTCAATGACACATGTCTGTATTTAAAATACTAAAGTATGTTTCAACAAACTTTGTCAACAGTTTTTTTTTCAAACTAGACGTAGGATTATGACCTCGCTCTTTAATTGCCCTCTTTTCTTTATCATATACCCATCCTAAGTAATTAAATAAATGCAAAAGTGAATCTGTTTGTATGTCACTGGCATTAAATTTGCACGACCCTTAATTTAAATAATCAATGCAATTATAATTTACAAGTACATGAGACCGAACGAGTTGTGTTGAACTTCTTTATTCCAATTGCGAAGATCGATATTGGTAACATAAAAAATATGAGGTGGGTTCCCAATCCTATCTAGCGCTGTTAAACTTAGCTGTATACCGAGACTTTGTTTGCGTCAAATTACGAGAGCCCTTAAACCTTCTCAATCTGACCCTATCGAAAAATCATGTACTAGTTTTAAAGTTATAAACTACTTCCTTGCCAAATTTCATATTTGTACGTCCCGCGATCTTCAAGATTCTGTATTAGATGACCTTACGCTTTTATACAAATATCATCATCGGGCCCATTGCTGGGCATAGGCCTCCCTTATTTTATGCCACACTCCTGTCTCTTACCAAACACTTACTGCCGCTCTTGCAGTCGCTTGTCCCTATACACCTAAAAAACTAGTCATTATTTTTACACTTCAGGCAGAGAATTCAAACATACTTTTCTAGCAATAGGCACCATGGACCCAATAATGGCGGCTGGTGACCAAACAGGCCGTAGAAGAGGTGGCGACAGACTTGGACGCCTTTACGGAAATAACGTGGTTTCAAGTAGCCCAGGATAGGAGAGATCGGTTTGTGACGTGGCAGGCTTTCTCCCAGCAATGGAACACAATAGGTAATTTCAAAAATGTACATAATATTACTGTAAAAACTATTTATATGTATCGAAGGAGAAGGACGAGGTCCGAAATGTCTAAAGACCCTCATAAATTAAGAGATAAACGTACATTACAGACTCCGAATAAGCAACGGAGGATATTACCGTAATCCGGTACAAATACCTACTCGGATATTAAATTAATGATGTAGGGATACAATGGCATTGCTTTGTTATTCGAAAATTATAGTGCCCTTTTGATGTTACCGTATATATAGGGAGTATAGATTAATTTGGTCCTTTTTTGCAGGCTAAAGTTTTGACTAAATATCTGAGCTCACTAAGAATTTTGTAAGTAGAGGAAAAAAGTTAGAATTATAAGTATGTCAAAAAATGACGAAATATAAGATTTACTTAACTTATTTTTAAATGGCTGATTTTGAGATATATTTTTAAGAATACTAGTTAAGTAATAAGTATATTTGTATCCTTGAAGTCTACAAAGTATTACAAAACTTTGCACAGATACACAAAGTCCTCGGCCACACTACATGAACATTCAAATGAAGCTACATCTGGCTCCGGCATAACGAAATAAGGAAACAAAATAATGTTGAATTTAATAAATATAGTTATTGTACATCTCTTATCTTATTTTTGTAATTCATGACGTGAGGTCGCAAGTGAGTATTAATGTAATCTAAACCGCGCTTTATTGCTTGGGAACAAGATATAGTTTATGTTGATATATATTAATTTTTATATCGTTTTACTCCATTTGATGACAGTTAGTCGGTGCCTCAGATCACATAAATAGATGTGAGCGAACGCTCAATTCAGTTGTCAAACAACGTCAGTCGCGAATTTGCCACGGCGGCGACAACGTGTGCGAATTTTCACAAAATGCCGGCCTGTGCAATTATTAGATAGAGGAGAGTGGTCAAAGAGTGGGGAGGCCTTTGCCCAGCAGTGGGACATTATGGGCTAATAAAAAAAAAATAATACTAGATGTGTCCCGTGACTTTGTCCGCGTGAAATTAAAGAGCCCTTATACATCCTTACTATTGCCTTATTAAAAGGATTGTTTTTAGCGGATGTCTACTAAACTATGCATAAACTACCTTCCTGTCAACTTACATCTTTGTACAGCAAGCGGTTTTCGAGATTTTGTGTTAGGTGACCTTTCGCTTTTATATACATAGGTTACGTATTTCACTATTAGACATCGAGTCGGAGGTCTAAATTCTACTCAAACTACCTACGTTCGAAGAAGAACATTTTCATTTTAGTTATTTAAAACAACTACGATTTGGACGGCCCTTTCAAGAAAACAGCAATTTTACTCATTACTCAAATGTCTAATAAAAAAAATCTGAAGTGAGGAGGTCGTGACCTAATCAGTGGTCGGCATTTGAGTCGATCGCTAGGTTAAGTTGCTGTTGCTGCGACCGGACATAGATTAATATTATTTTAAATTAGTATTTTTTTTTTTACATTAGGAATTGTTTTTAATATTGTGAGCGAGTTTTAAAGAGTAAACTTAACTACGAATTCGATCCAACACGAATTTCCACCAGCTTCCCTTGTGGGGTTTTTTTTTAAATTTGCTTTTAAATAAGTTACTAGTTGCTATACATTTTTGGAGAACTAAGAAAACGGTTATGTTTTTAAAATAATCTTTGAGACAGGTTTCATAACGTTTATTTTTGTTTTTAACGCATTTTTAGGAAAAATAATCTCAAAAAATATTGAAACAAGACCGTTTTCCGTCTCGCATTCTTAAACGTGTACCTGAAATTATTGTTTTAACAGTGTTAAATAACCAGTGTGTAATTGTTTTTATATAGAAGAAAAAATGAGATTAAATATGATGCTTTCTTGAAGTAAATTTTTGAAGTTGCATTTTGGCCTTATTTAAAAAAAAACCCAAATAAGTGATAACTCAGAAATGGTTTAAATTTGTACACTGCATATGGGGGTTAAAACTACCGCAAACATTAACTTTATTAATTAATTAGCTCTTTTAAATTCGAGATTTATTTAACTAAAAATTTTATTTAATAAACTCTTACGCTAAACATAATGTATAAAGGAGCCACTAGACACTTTATATATCTAATGATGCTTACGCGATAAAGTTTAACTTACCGACTCTAAAGGTACACATCCGATACCCAGTACGATGACTATGTTGTCATAATGCCGGAGCCAGACATAGCTTCATTTGAATGATCATTTCAATGATCATGTAGTGTGGTCGGGAACTTTGTGTAACTGCACAAAGTTTTGTAGAACTTTGTAGATTTCAAGGACAAAAATGTATTAACACTTTGAGCTGTGTCCGGCACCGGCATTACAGGAATATTAGATAGTTGTGAAAGCTAACCTTTGGTGCTCTACTCAGTGGATAATGAGCGTTCTGCTGGGTTTTAGTGGATATTTCCGTACCGTAAAGCATACTTCAGTTTGTCATGACATGTCATTTTAGATTTTATGTATATGCTCTTAGAACTTGAAATTGAAGATGTAAAAGCGTGGCGAATGAGTTTCTTGCTGATTCTTTTTGTGTATTGACATTTAAGAATCAGCGGTAACTTTGGCTGACCTAACCTGAATAGTGACATCTTTCGAAGGTTAAGTCAGTGGGTGCCCAGGGATCTGATTGTGTCCCCATCTAGCTGGTTGTATGTCGTCGTTGATGTGCTGATGTGTCGAGTGATTCTCTATGATTGCCATTCAGTTAAGGTTTTACAAAAATATAAACCAAAAATGTACTAAGCAGCAGAGGTATAAATATTCTTACTTTAAAGGTCACTACACTAGACGAGGCCACTGTATTTTCACACTTCTCAAAGCCGCTGGCAGACCGCCAACTCAAGACAGACATTGTAAAAATTAAGAGACCATTCCCTATTAGAACATTTTATAGACTTAATAAAGTGCTCTACAATTATGAAGACAACGCGCGTGGACTACAAAGAACGGTGGACTCGTTCAGACCACGGAGCTTAGTCTCTATCGTATTTAATAACAGGACAGCATGACGATCAATGCTATTTATGTACTATTGTGTTCTACTGAGAAGTAGGTTAGCCAAAGCTCTTTATCAAGAGAAATAGGGTGGGTTAAAATCAGCAACGCATTAGTAATACCCATTATACGTATCTATAAACAACGTTGATTGTAGGGCATTATAAAGACTGTTTGTCTGTTTTCCATTTTGGTAGCAGAAAGAAGAATCAAAATCAACCAATTCTCCTTCACATCAAGTACAAGAACTAGAAGAATAAGCAACTATGACGCGGGGTCAACGACATTACCCAAAAAAAGAACCCAACAAACTGAATGAGATGTTCGCGGTCAAAAGCATCGGCATAAAACAGATGAAGCCGTAAAAACGATCGTAAAGCTCGCGACTCATATTAAGATGGCGACCGAGTTTAACTGAACGATTTTACAGCCGCCATCTCTCCATTTTTTACTTTAGTGTAATGGGAATACAATATACTGCACGTACGTACATACCGATTAAGAATTTCATAATATTAATCCTTTACTAAAACGAGCTTCTATTTATTTTAGCATGAATAGCCTCTTTGCGTGTATTGTTGTTTTTTTTTTTTTTAATTTACAAAGGGCAAACGAGTCGGCAGCTAAGTGCCTATTGACGCCTTATGTAAAACAGAGGTACTGACTACTGGTACCCGGACGCGCCGGCCCAATTCGGCTACAAGCATGGAGCTGCCTCTAATTAGAAAGACATGAGTTAGAGAATGGGATTAAGTAAATGGATATAAAGGCAGATGGCGAGAGAAAGGATGCGGATACCACTATCACTGACGGTATAGGCGGATAGACAATAGCAGCTAGGATGCTCCGGGTTCGCGTACCCGTAGTGGATCTGACCACTTATCGGACAAATAAAGGAAGATCTACCCCCTGGGATTATTTGAATATACTCCCAGGGGGTATATCTATATATGTAAGTATATAGATTACATATAAGGATCATAGAGACGGTAAAGGGGGAGTAATACTCATGGTAGTGCCAAGAGTCTAAGAAAACAAGTTTAACAAAATGACAGTAAAACATGAATCGATTTTGTTCGTAATCTTTTGTAGGTAGGGATACTTGTTTCATTAAAACTAAACAATTAATATAGCCCGTTCAATAGACTGCGTCCATGAAATTTCCAAGGCCAAGAAGGTTCACGCCAGAATGAAATATCAAAACAACCACGTTATCAAAAAGCAATCATCAAATTGGAAGGAACTCAAAAAGTGAATTTTTTAAAGATTTTAAATGCATTTAAAAACCTCGTGAAAATGCAATCCTCGAAAGTAAATCCTTATATATATATATCGTATCGTATCGTATAATCGACCAAGAAAGTGCTTTACTATTTTGGATGACAGTTCCTAATTTAAAAAAATTATTTCCTATTGTTATTCTTAGAAATTAACGTAATATATTATAACAAGCAAAAATGAGCCTTTTAACTAATTGACGTGCAAATGACATTCGACTTTAGCGTGGCAAACAAATTTTTCGGTCGACTATACTAAACCACTTTACTTATGAAAAAAATAAAATATATTAACATATTCATGTAACCGAGTATGCACGAGGAGAAATGCAAATATGAATGGGTCGGTCTATCGAGGGAATCGTCAACTGTTAGCGCTTTGGCAGGTCTCCAGAGGCCGATAAGAGTTTTTATTTTGTGTCATTATCACGGCGCTATTCCTGTATCGTGACATCGTTACCCTCGATTTAGTGGGACACTTTTACATGGAGTTTCGGGTAGCATCGTCATTTTTGTTGTAAACCTAAACATATCCAAGGTTACATTTCTATATGCTTCTAACAAAGATTTATAGCGTGTTAGTTCTCCACTTGATAAATTCTGCAGGATCGACATATATAATGTTCAGTATTTTCAGATATGGTTTAATTTCAAATATACTGCTACATGTTATTGAAAATAGTCTTTTTATATTAAAGTCGACGGCGCCGCGGTACTTCGGTCTCACAGTGACCAGGACAGGTGTAACTTTGTCGAAACGTCGGGAAAATTATAAACAAGGCACGATCGCGATATGACCAGAGTCTTAAATAATTACAGTATTGTTATATGCCAAAAAGTATACAAGGAATACTTCTTTTTCAGGCATGCCTCTCTAAGTAATTCTAAAAACTTGTGTTAGTGGGTAGGTAAAAGCATTTCCAAGCTATTAAAAGGGTCCGGGGAACGTTGGAGTTTGAAATTAACGTGGATTGAAATTTAAAAGGTCATGGTGTCCACCGTTGACGTATTAAAGCTCTACATATAAAGTAAATACATAAATTTTTCAAAAACAATAAGTGCACCTTTACGGGTTTGGTCGCATATGAATGGTTTGGTTGCTGAACCATATCCGCACGTACGGCACGTAGCAGTCGTTCGTAGTTTTATTCGCGGCCTTCGTTGCCGAATACAGAAGCCGTATCGTTTGTATTCAATGGTACGCGCGGTCTAGACCCGCGCGGTTTGTCGCAAGCACAGTCTCAAGGTGGGTTTAGACCAAACGAACATAGAACTAAAGCTAGAACAAGAGCGTTCTTTCGAGTGATATTTTATTGTAAAAGAAAACTCGTTTTTAGCGTTTACACCAAAATATCAACGAGCAAAAGACTAGAATCTTTGGGAACACAAACAGAACAACGAAAGAATAGGGGTGGAATGAGCATTCGCTCGTCTGATGTAAAACGGCCTTTATTATACAATAAGATCAATGGAATCAATAAATCTTTAATATTTAGATTCGAAGCTTCATATTTATAACATCACTTGTGTTCATTCAATATCGGTAAGTCCGAGGTTAGCGTTTAATCTTAAACCAAATATAAATTTGACTGTGAGATAAAAAAATTCGGTTACGGAATTATGACAAGACTGTCATAGACCTTACAACTATCAATTTATCTACCAATATATTCAAACATAAAACACATGGATATTTTCCAACTTTAACTCTGATAGTAGCGTACAATTTTAAACACATGTTAATTTATATGTCTTGCTGAAAATTTTGGTCACGTAATATCACTCCCATTTTGTCGTCTTTATAACTTATTATATGAATTTATTATACCAACATCTTGAAGAATAAAACACAATGATATTTTCCAACGGTATCAGCTACAGCAGGCGGCCTTGCTGGAGATGCGATAATAATATTTTACAGCTCTCGGTATCTTGCGAAATATCACATATTATCTTGGTGTTTATCCTTATTCTTAAATTCTTCAAGATAAAAAGTATTTTATACGTTATAAAATTTTATGAAACAGTATAAGCATTTCAATGTCACTAAACACATTTTCAGGTGTATAAATATTCCCACTTTTTGTACAATTTAAGTTAAAACTTTGAATAGTATAATATAGAGCCTTAATAACTCAACATTATAAGGTATGGACTGAAACCCGCAAGGTGCCCGGTTCAAACCCCACCGCCGTTGGGGTATTGTCGCACCCACTCCTAATACAAGCTTTTAATTTAATCTACTTTTACAGCCCTGAAGAAAGTTTAGTGTCTAAAAACACATATACAGAACAAGATGTAAACAGCAAGAACAGTCACGATGAAAAGGTGAACACCCTTCTTGATATTGAGAACTCTAACGATAAGAGCGTCATCAATGATGAAGCTTCTGAGGGATATATGCGATAAAAGATGCAGAGTTGTAACTACTTATTACATTGCCATACATTAATGACTATTTATATACAAGGTTAATGTTTAAAAGACAACTAAAGACTATGCCCCATCTAAAAATACTCTCTTAACATGGACAATCCATAACGGTGTCCAAAAGAAGCGTTTAGAGGTGATCTAGACACACTAGATTACATTGTTTTGGATACCTTGTTTAATTAACACCCTCGGTACCACTAGGCTATTTTTTTAAACTAGAAAGAAAGAAGGTACATTTATTCATACCATAGTGTTACAATCAGTACATAAACATCAGTAGTAAACTTATGCTATGAAAAATGTATGTCTGTAATAACATACAGAAAGGGTGTACAGCTCAGGAGAATACAAAGAGATATTTTTTAAAAATTAAGTTACATAAACCAAAATCATGTTTTTCTTCATTTTTGATTGCTTCTCCCACTAGCAAAGGTTGGCAGTCAGGTTCGTACAATTCACTTTGTTTCTTGAGAGCCGAAAAATCTCTGGATTCCCATTTACTCTTGGGTATAGACAATATAGAGTAACCAGCATTTCTTCTGCGATCCCTTTCCTTGCTGTCTTTTTTTATTGTCAACTAACTGTGCCCGTTGACTTCGTTTGCGTAAGATTGGGTAAAAAAAAATTAGATTCAATATGATGATACTTATCTGGATCTTTGAGGACTAAATTTGAGAGAATAAAAGGAAGGGGCGAACACAAAAGATCCAATAGGGTCAAAGTGCATCCGCTATGAGGGCCCCGCCTTCATACACTACATCATGATTATATTTGACAGGCCCGTTGGCGCAATGGGCAGTGACCCTGCCTTCCGCTCCGGGGGTCGTAGGTTCGATTCCCACCTCGAGTCTGGGTGTGTTATAAATATGTATATATGACGTGCAAACCTTTGTCATCCTACACCGCTAGACCAAATAGATGATATTTTGTGTGTATTCCAAGGGTTTCGTAGTTATTTTAAAAATACAATTGGGCCCTATAGGTGGCGTTGATCTCAATATTTAATCTAAAATAGGTATGTTTTTCCTTATAATTCAAAAACTCTTGGGCCTATTTGACTCCCGTCTTTTTTATTTTACTCACAATGTTTCTGGAATGGCTTAAGAAAAAAGAAAGAGAAAAACCTCAAAGGAATATTTAAAAAACACTTTAACGTGAAGATTTAGTCGCTTCTTCGGAATAATTCCAATGATGGCATTTGTACTGGCGTGTAAATTAGGCCAGAACGAACGCCCGTAACTATTAGATTAAACATTAAGCAGACGTTGTCCTGACCAAACGTGGGGTTATTAATTACTTATTAATTCATTCTTTTATCATATAACATTATTACGGTTCTTAGAGAAAGGCCAGGTTCTTCGTAACGTTAGAGAACTCTTTGTACTGTTGACAGGAACACACCGACAATCCTAGGTTGGTGGTTCTCTTGTCCTTTTGTTATTTTGTAACGAATAAATATAACTGTACTAAACGTTTTAAATATTACAGTATTTTAAATATTACTTGTCACTTTCCCAGACCCGGCACAGGGACGCATTGTTGATACTTTCCTTAGAGATTCCATCCAGCAGTTAATTGACCGCATCAGAAATGAGAGTTGGGATCCAAGGAACGTTGTAAACCGTGAATTTGACATAGTCGTGACTCCACGGTAGGTGGAATATTTCAAAATTTCTTTATTCACTTAGGAACTTCTTTGAACACTTTAATAACTAGATTAAAATAATTTTATCGTTTGACAATTTAATATAAGTACTTTTTAACCCTCGATGCAAAAAGAGGGGTGTCATAAGTTTGACGTGTCTGTCTCTCTCTCTCCCTCTCAGTGCGTGTGTGTATTTGTGTGGTTGTGTGCGCGCGCGTGTGTGGTCTGTGGCATCATAGCACCCGAATGAATGAAACGATTTCAACTTAGCTTATTTTTTGTATTAAAGGTGATTAAAGTGGGTGTATTAACCATATGTATGTATTTATAGATTTCTAAAAAAAAATAATATTTGTGTAAAACAGGCGGCTGTAACACAGACATTAAGTTGTCTACCTTAGGAACAGACGTCCGTGTGTCATATAGTCCTGTATATATATAAAAAAAATTGGACTAGGGGTTCAACACCGATGTCAGTTCCGACATAATTAATCTATATCGCGCTTTTGGCAATGTTTATTTTATCTTGTGACGACATAAGCTACCGTTATAGCTGTCAGCAGATATTAATCCATTCAAATATCCGGTTGACACAACGGGTTGTGTAGTGAAAATAAAAGCACACGTGTATCGAAGCTTTCACGTCACGACCTAGCGTAAGCTCCTTGTGCAAAGCTCTCGTATCGCACACTTAGATTTAAACTTAATATTCTCAAGTTCAGAAATCTATCTTCATCTTCTACCTAGCGATATACCGGTCTGGTACCAGGGTCCGCTTAAGTTGCAGAGGATATAGCTGTGGTGCGAGTTAAGATGACCGACTGCTCTCTGACGTCAATATTTTTTTTAGAAATATATAATTACATACATATGGATAATACACCCAGACTCGAGGTGGGAATCGAACCCCGGACCTCCGGAGCAGAGGCAGGGTCACTGACCACTGCGCCAACGGGCCAGCCAAATAAGTATTTGAATATTTTTTTTTAAATTGCCAGGACCATCAAAAAAAATTTCCATTTAAAATGATACGCAGAAACCACCAATAAATGTGTTGATGAGAAGAGATGGTTGTTTTTAACTGGTTATATAAGTGGTGGTAATGGTATGCCAATAAGTATCAAGCGGATGTGACGAAAGAAATCTTACAAGTGCGCTTCCATGGTGACTGACACAGAGTTTACTGCGTAACTAGTCGTTGCTTCTGTCTTCGCACGCTTAGTTTGATACCATATCTCATTTAGTTTTTTTTTGACCTCGAACGAAGCAATAGAATTTATAAGAAAGAGATACATACAAAAGATCCTGTGTTACAAGGGACAAACGAGCAGGCAGCAGGCAGCTGAGTGCCTACTGACGCCCTTGGACATCGAAATACCGAAGCCGGCAACTGATTCTACAAAGAAATTTGTAAATTGTAAAACAGTGGTACATTAATAAAAACGTACCTCACTAGCGCTATGTATTAGTTAACTGTCTATAGAATTATTTTTATACATTATGGTACATTCCACAGTAAACTACTGCCGGAGCCAAGCTTAGCTTCATTTGAATGATCATGTAGTGTGGCGGGGAACTTTATGTAGCTGCAAAAAGATTTGTAATACTTTGTAGTCTTTAAGGACAAAAATGTACAGTGCCGGAGCCAGACATAGCTTCATTTGAATGATCATTTGAATGATCATGTAATGTGGCCGAGGACTTTGTTGGCTGCCCAATGTTTTCTAGAACTTTGTAGTCTTCAAGGACAAAAATGTTGAAACACTTTGAGATATGGCTGGTTCCGGCAGAAAAACAACTTATATTCCTGTGGTGCATTCATCTTTGATTGAATTATTTCTTAAATTCTTAAATAAGATGATTCAAAAGAGCTTATAAGCAAGTAGCTGTTTCTCTTCCGTCCATGAAATCAAGCGGACTGAGGAGTATGAAATTTGGCATCCCAACACTGGCGTTGACCCGCCGTAACACAAGACGCACCGTCCACCACGGGGACATCAGCGTGACAGCAACAAATGGGAGAGGACGCCTCACTGGCTACCATAGCTATGGTGACCAGCAACAGGTCCAGGAATAATTTAGTTTGGCCTAAAATTTATTTTTCATCTTATAAACTACCGTAGCTGTGTGCTAGAATATGTGTGACATAATTCAAAAAGGTTTGAAATAGAACCAAGACTAATAATGTATATCCTATAACTCTTGGTTTGTTGATTCTATTATGGAGATAAGAATAGAAGGAGTAATATCTCTTATGAGAGGAAACTTGAAAAAGTGTCCAAAGTTATACATCAGATAGTAGTTCAAAAACCAGCCAGAATGGCGTTGATGTAGACAAATGGTATGAGCGTAATAATTGTAGATGAATTGACCAATAACCTTGCAGAATGTCGCTAATTGGTGGACAAATGTTACGGTATGAATGAAATTCACCATAAAGCATATCTTTCTTGTACTTAGCGTTATCCCGGTCTAGTACCAGGTTCCGTTACAGGGGCGTAGCTACCGCTGTATCAACCGTATCAATTATACGGGGCCCCCGGGATATAGGCGCCCCAATGTGTGTAGCCAAAAGTTTCTAAAATATTATCCATAACCTTATATATAATTATACGGGGCCCCCGGGCAACAGGGGCCCCAATGTGTGTAAACAAAAATTTCTAAAATATTATCCATAATCTTTTATAGATTAATTAACACTTTTGAGGAAACTGATCAAATATTTTATTTAAAACTCACATTATACCAGAAAAAAAAAATTCAGATTAGTTGTTTAAAAGTTTACAAAATAAAGTTTTTTCCTTCGGAGTAAGAAGGCGTTCAAGTTGGTAACTATTTGGCCCCCAAATACATTTTGATATAGGACCCCTATAAGAGAAGCTGCGCTACTGGTCCGTTAGATTGCAAAGGATGTAACTGTGGGGCGAGTAAAGATGACCGACTGCCGTCTATGCTTATCCCAGGAACCCCCACAATTTAATTTAAAAGTCTGCAACACCGCTAGGTTATTGAGATTTATGGTATAGTACAGAATTTATATAATATATGTAGGAGAAGAAAAGCTCTGTTCTTTTCTAATAAAATAAATTTATTTATTTATGAACGTGTATGGATAAAGGAAAAGAAAGGCCAAAAGAATATTTTGAAAATTATAAAAAATGCAGAGATTTGTTGCGTTTTTGGAATATTTCCTTTACTGGACCTTTCGTCTGATCATAAATGAGGCAAGACAACGTCTGCCAAGTCCGGTAGTGTAAATATAAAAATGCTAATAATTTTTTAATTTCGCGTTGTTAGAAAAACATGAATTATATTTAATTTCAATTTTTATTTCTTGCAGGTAAGTTGGTGCGCTAACGGGTACTTTGAAGGCAAAAAATAGGGGAAGGACGGTCTACCTCGTCAAGAGGCGCCGTGATCTTTTGTATATCTGGTAACATTCTTGTTTATACTTGTAGTTAGTATTTTACCCAAGGGAATCGTTCCATGCATATATGTATATATATATAGCTGATTGTATGTTTTTATGTATGTTACGCGATTACTATCTATACTTATATGTAAAGCTGAAGAGTTTATTTACTTGAACGAGCTAATCTCAGCAAGATTGGAAAATTTTTTTCAATGTTAGATAGACCATTTATCGAGGAAGGCTATCATCACGCTATAATGGAATCTAAATTTTTTTTAACTTAATTTTATGCGGTCGAAATCTCGGGCACAGCTAGTAAACTATACTGATGATTTGTTTTTCACTGATTAAGAATAAAACCTTTTTAACTGGAATGATAACAAGAATGTATTTTTACGCCGGCGCCAGATATAGCTTAATTTGAATGATCATTTCAATGATCATGTAGTGTGCCCGGGGACTTTGTATAGCTGCGCAAAGTTTTGTAGAACTTTGTAGTCTTCAAGGACAAAAGTGTGCAAACACTTTGAGCTATGTCTGGCACCGGCATTAAAAGTTGGTCTAGCATTAAACTGTCATTAAAGTAAGAAGTAAGCAAGAGAGTGTCACACACTTATATAGACGGGTTCCGTATCTGATACGCCAAAAACGTATTTGTTAATTAACTTCAATAGTTGTGCGATTTCGTTCAAAATAATTTTCCTAATGAGTTTTTAGCATGTTCTATGCACATGGTAAATTTCAAGTCTCTAAATCCAAAAATTTGGAAGTCCTAGGTAGGACCACCTTGCGGACGGACGGACGGACAGAGCGAAAATAGGGGTTCTGTTAAATACTCTTGATAATAAAACTCGTAATGTATTTTTATTCTCGTAGTTTTTCTTGTTATTTTTACCGTTACTACGTTACATACATTTTTATACAACACTAACAAAGAATTTTTACACAGGTTCCTAGTGCGGAACCCTCAAACTGGCCGCAGTTGAATATCACAAGTAATGTATCTTGTTCATGTAATAATTTCCAGTAGTAAATCACGCGTTCAGCCATTGTAAACTAAATTTCCTATGCTTAAACTGTGAGATTAACATCTGACCTTTCCGTAATGGTTAACGCAGACTCAGTGGAAAGTCTTAAGGTTATACTGGCATCACATGTTCAACATAACATAGCTTCGATAATCCAAATTGTTTACCTGATAGAATCAGACGTTAGCATACGAAAATCCGGAAACAGTTCATGATCCAGAAGATCCAGAAGTTTTTTTTCTCTCCTATAAATCCGCGAATGAAAAAGGGCAAAATATTTTGGTAACGTTACATTCGGGTTACAGCAAAGCTGAAATTTTATTGTACATTTTCCTTAAGCCCGTAGACAATTTTGTACCATAAAGACGACAGCTAACTTCAACGCTCGACTTTGTACGCGTTATTTTCTACAACATTCAAAAAAACTTTCAACCCCTTTCAAATTTCATTTTCGCGACATAAGTAGCCTATACAATCCTCTATATCAAAAATGGT
>JANCMC010020236.1:270557-290269 GCA_024363005.1 Charaxes varanes
AAAAAAACTTTCAACCCCTTTCAAATTTCATTTTCGCGACATAAGTAGCCTATACAATCCTCTATATCAAAAATGGTTCAGCAGTTTAGCGTAGAAATGTAACGGACAGAGTTACATACACATTTATAATATTACTTATTCTACCCCGCGATTTTGTCCGCATAAAATTAGGTGGAAAAATAGATTCAATTTTAGCGTGATGATATACAGCCAATAAGCCATCCTTGATAAATGGACACTGCAAGATTTTCTTAAATCGGGCCAAAAGATTTTCTTAAAGGCGGTTCAAACAAACAAACTCTTCAGCTTTATATATTAGTACAGATAAGTAAGAATAGAAGTAGATGATTCGTAGATGAATCTTGAATAATTATTTTGTAGCTCCATAGGTGCTTTTATCTTGCAGATCCAATATCAAAAAGATAATGTTTAATTGCTTTTCTCAATTAAATAGATAACTAGGCACGCGATACAAATATGATTTTTTCTATTGGTTTTTATCACAACGAACGAAACCCATCCAGCAGTTTTTGCGCATAGGCTTTGACCACTTGTAGCACTTGTACGCTAGTGTTTTAAAAAAATAAACAATATTGAATCTTGTCCGAAAAAAAATTAAACGATTTAGGGTTGAAAAGAATCGGTTAAGTTTCTCGGAAAAATCAAGCGAAAGTGCTTTACATTGTTGCAAGAACTCTCGATCATATTTGGTTTTGTGCATAGACTTTGACCACTTTTTCCCTACCTTGTTTTAAAAATAGGCAATTTTGAGTATTGACCGAAATAAAAATTAAAGGATTTAGGGATGAAAAAAATCGGAAATTTCTCGGAAAAATCGGAAATATAAGACGAAAGTGGTTAAGACAACGTCTGTAGATTCCGCTAATCATCATCAAATATATGTAGTCATGCCGAAAAATCTATTCCTAAACAGATAAATCTGCTAACAATTTTACCAACACATTTGCTGATCTATATAATACTAATTCCTGCGATTTATTCCGCATAAAATTAAACCTGCGAGAACTCTTCTTAATTCAACCCAATATAAAAATCTGTTACAAGCAGATGTGCATTACCTATATACTACCTCCTTGTTAAATTCCATCTTTGTACGTCCAGCGGTTTTTGAGATTTTATGGCAATAAATAACTTTTTAACGGTATCAATCTATAGATGTGGTGCAATTCGAGACCAAAATATAAGCTGTTGGAAATTTTATTAGACAGATGTGAAGAGATCAACTTTCTTCATATAACTTAACAAATGCACCTGTGATCGTGATATTAAAATGTTCCAAATAATTGCTACAGTTGGAATAATCTTCCTAAACTTATTTTAAATATCTCAGCTGAAGAAGAATTTTTGTTTTATATTGTTGTAAGGTTTTCGCTGCGTTCTTACTGAAAAACCGCTATTTATTTAACATACCTCAACCATTATTTTTCATCAACCTAATTTCTAATAGGATATCCATTTATTGGAATCGAATTTCAATTAACAGTCTGCAATTTAAATAGCAACTAGCCGTGATCCTACCATTAATTTTCTATAAGACAGAAATGAGCTATCTAACTTTGTATCTTAATTCAATGCATAGTAAAGGGGTCCGGTTTTCGAACAGGCCTGGCCGCGAGGCCCGACCGAACAACCAGTTCCCCGCCAATTATGCGGGGCTCTTATACGATTTAATATAAACAACTGGCATTCGAGGCACCGTAGGCGTAGCTCGTACACATAGAGAACACACTTTACGTAGGTGCGGCTGTATTTTTAATACGGTTGCGATTTGACCGCCGGCCGCGGCGCCATAACACTAATTCAACAACAAGGCGTGATTATATTATTATTGGACTCGTATATAGCTCGCCGTGTTGAACAGATACGACTAGACTCCTAATAGCATTCTTTCTTATAAATAACTCCGTGTAACCTACCCGCCTTTTAAATTATTCATCATATAATGTTGACATGACGCCGATGCAATGTTTGCTTACCAGTCTGCGCGTACATGTCGGCGATAAAAAGTGGATACGAAGTAAACAACAAATATTCTTACCTGACCCTGTCGGAGACGATTTCAGGTTTTGAGTTTCTTTTCGCGGGTGTCATCGTGTGCTGAGGAGCGTGTGTGGGGCTCGTCGACGGCTCCGATGGGGCGGACGGTGGAGAGCAAGACCCAGAACTGGAGAGGCTGAACGCTCTGGACCTTGCGTCGACGGCCGCGGGCGTCCGGCCCGATCGAGCACGTCTGCGTTTCTTTTTCTCATCGTCTGCTCTTATGGTGGCACCCGGTGGAGTCCAGTCGAGATCCTTCTTGAGGTGGCCGCGGCCGCAGCGACAGCCGCACGCCTTGAACGCCAAATCGTAGCCCTTCTTCGTCCAAAGATTCTGGTGCCTCTGCCGCTCGGACCAGGAGCGCCTCAAATATAAAATCAATAAATACTATTAAATACTTTTGCGGGGAAGTTGTGGATGAGATTGGCCCAGGCAGCCCGTTAAACAAAAATAGTTTGACTGCGTTACGTTTCCACTTTGATTCCGATCAAGAGCTCCCAGGGTGTAATTTACAAGCGGCGAGCTATTTTGTAGTCAAAACTGCTTTGGGGCATATTAAGAGCTGGGGAAAAAACCATTGAACTCTCGACACTGTTACCGTTATCGACACTTCTGTATGTTCAAGTTTTCACCTCTGTCGGCACCACCTCCTGGAGTGCCACTGTTTTTTTAGTACGAGACGGATTTTTTGTTTGAGGTCCGCTACACAATGACTAATGAAAGGGCTTCATACGCGTATGAACCCTCTATATATATATATATATATATATATGATGAGCGTAGGTTTGTGCGTAATGCTGCTTCGAGTCATCACTCGTAGTTCCAAGACCAATAGATAGATATAATGACATATATGTAGATATTACACCCAAACTCAAAGCGGCAATCGAACTCACAACCCCCGTATCCGAAGGCCGTGTCACTGCCACCTGCACCAAAGGACCACATCACATTCTTTGCACCTTTGACTATGGGCGACAAGTCTGGGGATCGTGTAGGCCATTGAATAATGGCGATGTTGGTTCCAGAACTTCGTCGATATACAGGGTGTCTACTGAATAGCCTATTAAAATAAAAAATAAAAGAGGCTAAACTTAATGGAAACCTAAATTCCAGAAAATGTATACTCTATGTCCACGCAGTAACGACAAAATAATATTTTTCAATCTCAGTCCGGCCCTGTTGTTCGAGTGCAACGCATAAATGGATGGGCAACACAGGCAGAACGTTGAGTCATTCACAGGCATTCGGTGTCTTATGTGCAGGTACATTATGGTATACTGAATACATGGACATAATTTTAATCTACGGAGAAACAGGATAGAATCTTTTACGGCACCCGTATTACGTACAGAAAATCCAACGTCTATCAGATAATGATTTTTCTCAACGGGTTACCTGTTGTGAATGGTTTCCTCAAACAGAAACTCGTCTTCCAAATCTTCGATCCGTGATCCTGTTTATCGATAAATACTGCTTCACATTGGATCGATAAGACCCACAAGCTTCTACCTTTTGCCTTTTGTCTATTAACTTCTCTCTCTTGCCTTTTCTCTTTAGTATGTTTTCTTCTACCTTTTCCCTTTGGCCTTTTGCATTTCTAATTTACTTTTTGAAAGCTGCATTCTGCCTTTTGCCTTTAGAGTTTTGCCTTCTCCCTTTTGCCTTTTGACCTTTGACTTTTCCCTTTTGCATTTTTAGACCTCTGCCTCTTGCATTTATCCTTCTACCTTTTGCCTTTGGCCTGTATCCTTTTTGACTTTTGCCATTTGCATTCTGCCGTCTGCTTTTTACCTTTGCCTTTTGACTTTAGACTTTTGCCTTTAGACGTTTGCCTTTTGCCTTTATTCTTCTTCTACCTTTTGCCTGTTGCCTTTTGTCTTTTCCCTTCTCTCTCTTGCCATTTGTCTTTAGTATTTTGCCTTCTAACTTTTCTTTTTTGCCTCTTGCATTTCTAACTTTACTTTTTGATAGTTCCCTTCTGCCTTTTCCTCTTAAGAGTTTTTCCTTCTCCCTTTTGCATTTTTAGGCCTCTGCCTCGAATATCTAATTTGGAGCACATGAATTCAGTCTTCTCAAAGAAGATTTTCAGGCCAACCTTCTCTGAACATTCTTTGAGGGTCTCAATTTGTTTTACTGCTGTTTCTCCACTGTCAGTTACAATCGCTAAGTCATCTGCAAACGCTAAATAAGGGATGATCAATTTTCCTTTACCTCTTCCTAGTTCAATAGGCTTCCAGAAGTTTTTTCTTCTTAGTTCCACTTCACACTCTTTCATTACCTTGTCCAAAACTTAGTTGAATAATAGTGGTGAGATCCCATCTCCTTGTCTTACTCCTGTTTTAATTAAGAATGATTCTGAAATTTCATCTATGAATTTAATTTTTATTTGGCTTCTGTCTATAAAATAAAAGGAAAGACCCGCCTTGATAAAAAAAAAGGAAAATAGGGAGCGGTAGTGAACTACACGGAGGTTGACAATAGACAGACTTAATTGCCTGCGCCATCCGCTATATTTAGTTATGCATTGTTTACACATAGGTTCAGGGATTACTATGTATACATTTCAGTCCTACTCCATAGTGATTTTTAAAAAGGGTGACGTCAGCATAGCTGACGTCACTTGTGTTTCCTTGTTGATCACTCATCACGCTGGTTGAATATAAAAACACAAAGTATTACTGAATACCAATTTTATTCAAACTGACAGAATTTCCTGTGTCTCGGAGATCCGTACAGTTCGGCGGTCGGAACAGTAATGCGCCGCGCCGGAAGGTCGGCCCGTATTTATAACAAAATCGTGTCAAGTCTACCCTCAACAAATTCCAAATGTTATAATCAACAAATACATGTGGCAAACTATAATTGAAACGACTAATTTAAAAATCAAAGATTACTAATTAATTATTATTTTAAATTAATTTGATTCTTCTGGATATATTGCGCCGATACGACCATTCTGACAGGCGGTGCGCGCTCTGCACCAGCCTCACCCAGCAGCTGTTGTCGACTTGATTGTCTGAAATTAAAGTGTTCTCGGTGGGTCTCGTAGATATCTCGGAGAGTTCTCGGTGGGTCTCGTAGATATCTCGGAGAGTTCTCGGTGGGTACTGAGCAAGAATTCTACACTAGCGAACGAATATAATAAGGTACTGGAAGAATACACGACTTTGAATCACATGAGGGCAGTCGATAAAGAGGATTTTGAGAACGCTAAAGCCGTGTATTTACCACACCATGCAGTGGTCCGAGAAGATAAATTAACAACAAAGGTTAGGGTTGTATTTAATGCTTCAAGTAAGGGAGTAAATAATGTTTCATTAAACGATGATCTTCTCGTAGGTCCTAAATTACAGCAGGATTTACGACATATACTGCTTCGATGGCGTAAACATCCCATTGGAATTGTGGCAGACTTAGTGAAAATGTATCGACAAGTACTTGTGCACGATGATGATGCTAATTTTCAGAGAATTTTATGGAGAAAAGATTCTAATTTACCAATTCAACACCATAAACTACTAACATTAACTTTTGGAACTGCTTGTGCACCTTATCTAGCAGTTAAAACCCTGCAAAAGTTAGCAGAGTTGGAAAAAGACAAATATCCACTTGCTGCAGAAATAACGTTACGAGATTATTATGCGAACGGAGGGCCTATGACTTATGACATGATTCCTTTCCCATTGCTAAGTTATGCTAACGGAGGGCCTATGACTTCTGTCGTGATTTGTTTCTGTTTCCTAAAATATGCTAATGTGGGTTCTATGAGTTATGTTGTCCTTAGATGTAATAATCTGGTGTTTATGACTTACGCTGTCTTTAAATGTATTAATCTAATGCCTATGATTTATGCCGTTCTTAGTCGAGCTAAGGTAGTGTGTCCACCACTTGTACTTTAATTAAGTCACACAGCAGGTGAGTTGCCGCCTTTATCGGCAGGCACGATGTGTCGCCGCTCTCACTAGCAAGCTCAGAGTTGCCGCTTACGCGAGCACACGCGCCGTGCTTGCCACCTTGGCCGGCATGCTCAGAGCTGCCGCTTACGCGAGCACACGCGCTGTGCTTGCCACCTTGGCTGGCATGCTCCAAGCTGTCGCTTACGCGAGCACACGCGCTTGCTGCCACCCTCGCTGGCATGCGCTGTGCTGCCACCCTCGCTGGCACGCGCTGTGCTGATTGTTATTATTATTATATAAGTATTTCTGGTCCATAATTTATATTTACTTTTCATAAATAAAGAAGGTCTTTGATATTTCTCTTCTTTGTAAGTTTACTTCTTCTTTCAGGAGTTTTTAACAGCAACAATTCGGTTTCAAGTAGAATTAGGTGCAATGGATGATGTATCACAATTTATCGGTGGAAGGTGTATCTCGTGTCACACTTATTCTATTAGGTCAACTTTAGGGGAAGAAGGAGAAGACAGTGAGTATCTGTCGATAACTAAACAGTCTTTGAAAACATGAATATATTCTAAAATTGAAATATAAATATTAAATTTCTAAATTTACATATTTAATGACATTAACCATTTTTATTAGATTGATTACATAATAATTTGACATTTTAATAATATAAAATTAGCATTATAATAATTGCACGAATGTTATTGTAATTTGGTTTATTAATAATAAAATTCTTGTATTTTTGCATGCCCTAAAAGTGGCAGATTGTAGATAAGTCCTAAAAACAATGTACCTAACACCCTATGCCGCGTGGTCCCATTTCCATTTGGTTCAGTTTTGACAATTTGAAGTCGTGTTAGATTTTGTAATTGTAATCTTGAAACCTTGCACTTTAACAATAGTAATGGATGTATGAGGTGCATTTATGTTCCGAAGGATTTAAAAAATGGAAGAGGTTGTCAATTCCACTGTTAATGTTTGTTACCTCGGAACTTTCGACTGGTAGGAGCAATTTCGATGATTCTTTTTTTATTTGAAAGCTGATGCCTCCCGCGTGGTCCCATTTCCATTTGGTTCAGTTTTGACAATTTAAAGTCGTGTTAGATTTTGTAATTGTAATCTTGAAACCTTGCACTTTAACAATAGTAATGGATGTATGAGGTGCATTTATGTTCCGAAGGATTTAAAAAATGGAAGAGGTTGTCAATTCCACTGTTAATGTTTGTTACCTCGGAACTTTCGACTGGTAGGAGCAATTTCGATGATTCTTTTTTTATTTGAAAGCTGATGCCTCCCGCGTGGTCCCATTTCCATTTGGTTCAGTTTTGACAATTTGAAGTCAACAAACAAGATACAACTATTCCTTGGCTTGGCTCAAGATTAATTTATTTGCTTACTATCTCTCAACGGGAGTATGGCTCGGCTAAGAACAGTTTAATGTTGGAGCCATTACTGTTGAACACGCGTAAGTATTCTCTTTGGCAAAACTAATATTTACTCTTATGAAATATACATTACCAACGCAACCTAATATTGGGCAATGAAATATTTATTGCCTTAATCAGTTTTATTGGTATACAATCCCGTTAAGCTCAGCTATTACGTTACTCAGCTATTACGTTACATACAGATTTAATGTTTTTACATAAAGAAAAAACATTTCCATATCATGTTACGCCATCTTTTAAGCGATGGTAAAACCAAAATTCCTCGAGGAACTTTATAATAGAATCGCAAATCCAATCGCACATGTTCAATTCTACGTTTGAGGTAAATTTTAATTTAATTTTCGGTATTATTATTCATGAACGGCTTATTTCTGAGTAAACCAATTCCGATGTCAATTTTCCGGCCGGCTTATCAAAGAGGATTTAACAAGCTCTCCGCAGCCTCGAGAAATACACTAAAAGCCCTGTAAGTATATCAGTCCTTAATCCTTACTATACGTGTACATCGAATGGTTCAAAGATGAATAGGATAAACAGTAACAAAGGCTTTTTGCGTCTATAAAGCTTACTTACGCGATACGTTTTCCGTATTTTTTTTTTATGTACGAAAGGTTAGCGCTTGAATGTAATCACACTTGGCGAGAAGGAATGATGTAGTCTAGGATGCAGAGCGCTTATCCAGAATATGCGTATTCCCTCTTTCTTTGAAGGTGTTGAGATTATATTTGTTAGGAAACACTGACGCAGGAAGAGTATTCCACACCTTAGCAGTTCGCACGAGAAAGGAAGAGTCAAAGCGCTTCGTGCGAGTTGATGGAAAATCAACTACATAAGGGTGGAGGCCCTCGCGGCGTCTAGTGGCCTGGCGGTAGAATGTGGAAGGTGAAGTTCAACGACACACTCTCCGAAGAATATCCTATGAAACACCATTAGACATGCTACTTTACGTCGATGTTCTAGACTTAGTACTCTAGTCTGGACTAAATTCCCATCACCGATAATTTTGGTTTTTCTTATTCATTTATTTATTTAGACTAGAACGCCATAATTCATTATTGACGTGATGACATCCTAGAAACCGATAAACGCCTGCGGCACGCACCAAAAAGCATGAGTCATTGTCACGTTCCGCCTGAGCGTGCTGGCGAATGCACGGAACAAGCGATAGAGAGGCACGATTTATAGGATCGTAATATTAAAGTCCATAAGTCTACATTACAGATAACAGTTATTTTTAAATATTGCAGAAACCTATATCAATGACTAAATTACTTTTATAGATTTTGTGGGCCATTGACATTTCTGTCTCAAAATTATAACATTTTTTTTTTAAATTGTCTAAGTTTTAACTGAAATGTGAGCAAAAATATTGCATTCAATACTTATATGTATCATAATTTAACCGCAAGATTTTTTTTTTTTTTTTTTGTATAGGACTATATGACAAACGGACGTCTGTTCCTAAGGGAGACAACTTAATGCCTGTGTTATGGGTAACAATCGCCTGTTACGCATAAGTATATTTGTTCTTTTTTTGGAAATATATAAATACATACATATGTATAATACACTCAGACTAGGAGGCGGGAATCGAACCCACGACCCCTGGAGCGGAAGGCAGGGTCACTGTCTACTGCGCCAAAGGGCCAGTCGACAGGTTCTATCGAGCCGTCTAGTCGGTTTCTGATGTTTCTGACTTCACGGTTTCAGGTGCGAGAGTAAGCTTTAGAGTGCGGCAGTTTCTTAGGAAAATCATTTTATACTAACCGCTGAAAATCTTCCACCTGGACATGGCAAACCTGAAATTCCCTAAATAGGCTCTGCAAACAGGTCGACCGTTACATTGCATTTTTCTTCTTACCGTTTATTCTAGAAGCGCTATATTGTCGCGGCCAAGGAGGTAGTTACATAAACTTCCATATGAGAGGCAGCCGTTAGGTCCTCCTGCGTGCAGGTGTTAGAGCACGCATGGCACGACAAAAGATGGCACATCGTTTGAGTTGTACCGGACAAACAGCTCAGGTTGGTGTCATATGTGAATCTCCACTTGGGCATATTTTGCTTACTCCTGCCAACCTGTTTTCGTAGTCTATTAAGTGTCTTCCAGCTTCGCCAGGACAAATTAAGCTCTCTTATAACGCATATGAGTGGAGTATGGTGGAGGTTCTTTCCCATTCTCTCCTTATATCCAACTTCTTTTATTATCTGTTATATAAAAACATCGCATTAAACATCAAAGTGTTTACAGCGTAGAATAAACTCAATGACCATTATTGTCACTTGATAAGGGAGAATCGATTGTGATAATCCGCAATTGGCCTTATCACTACAGCCCATATCAGTGACGTAACACACCACTTAACACATAACAGTGTTCGAGATACTTTTGTACTTGTTTACATACATATATAATAATGATGGTCATAGAATAGAATAGTATGTTTATAATATGAATATCCAATGCATAATTAATCCTATTTAATATTAGTAGTATAAAAGCGAAAGTATGTACACATGGATGTGTGGATGTATGTTTGACACTCTGTCACGGAAAAACTACTGAATGGATTTTAATAAAACTTCACAATAATATAGTTTTTACATCAGAATGACACATAGGCTAAAATTATTATATTAAAATCAAAGGTATTGGGCGTTTCCTAAATATTGCGATAAGCGCCAAGTAAGTAGGAGAAAATTCTGCCATCTGTGAAGCTATTCTGGCGTGCGCTGCAAAAACCGTAAGAGTTACATGTACATAGTGTATGAAGGAAATGTTTATCTTAAATAGTTCTATAAAAAAGCCTGCGACAGCATTTATTTATTTCATGTTTAAGCCAATAACGCTAAAATAGTGAGCCATTATGGAAAGGGAAAGGAAACTGTAACGGGATCTATATTATAAGATAGCCGTCTGACGTAATCCCCAGAATCCCCAGAATATCTTCAATCTCACCACTAATTTCACTCAATGACATTTATCCGTACGCTCTGTTTTACGTGCCTTATGAAACACGTAGCAGGTTGGATATTTGAAAACCAGTGTTAGAATTGGCCACCCATCTATCTCCTCGCCGGGATGAGGTCTATTTAAAACAGCGACCGACTCATATTCCGGCCACTGATTAAGCTATGACCTCCACATAATCCCCTAGATGGTTGTTAATAAATGAACCATATATTATAATCTGAAATATTAGGTACAGTACTAAGGTCAGTATGTTACGAGAAATCTATATCTATACTAATATATATGACTAATATATATTATATTCATTTTATTTGACCATATGATGTCTGATTAATAAAGAAATTTGAATATAAAGCTGAAGATTTTGTTTGTTTGTTTGATTGAACCCGCTAATCTCAGGAACTGCTGGTTCGATTCAAAAAATTCTTTCAGTGTTAGATAGCCCATTTATCTTAGAAGGCTATTATAGGCTATATATCATCACGCTAAAACTGAATCAATTTTTTTGTTACTTAATTCTACGCGGACGAAGTTGCGGGTAACAACTAGTGGTAGATAAAAGAAAAATTGTTTTAACATATCAATATGTATGGATTCAGAAAAAAAAATGATATATATGCACGACATATCGGTGTAAGTGCGAGGGCCGTAAAATACATATTATATAACTGATCGTCTGTTTGCATGTTAAATGCGAGCTATATGCTAATACTTCCTCACCGCGGAGTAAAGAAGTACGTGGATACACAATAAAGTTGGAATTATCGCTAGTTGTACGCAAATAAATCTTTATATATATATATACTAGTGGATCGGGAAGACGATGTCCTGCCCGAACGTTGGGCTACTTACTATTTACTTCTATTATATCGTTCCCGTTCCCGTATTATTAGATTAAATGACTACGAATCGTTTCTGCTTTGTGTAGCGGTAATAAAGAGCAAATTGACTCTTTGACGTTTGAAACACACCTACATTGCTTAGACAACAGTGAGTGTTTGTTATTTAATATGAACTTTATTTTTAAAGCCAATAACAATTTTTAAAATATTAATATATATTTGTTTAATTATGTTAATATATAAAAAATAAACTGAACAAATCCTCGATCTTCTTTATTCTGTGTTCATCTCGGCCAAATATAGACATTTTCTAACGTTTTCCGTTTACCCGTGAAATGGTGAAATATATATTAGAGTGCGAAAACTCACTTCAGCTTTATTTATCTTTTCTATTCCCATTTGTACGTGATAATTATCTCAACAAACTGATATTTAAGAAATTAAATTACTATTTATTTAATTACTAGTGGACATATTATAGAAGTCATAACTTGAAAACAAAACAAAAAAATGACAGCCTCCCCCGACGGAATGTCAAAGTGCAAACAACAACTTCGAAAAGAAAAAAAACAACAGATATCAACCCGTACGTAGTCGCGGGTCAGAGCTAGTTCGTTATGTTAAATATACATGCTTAAATGATAGTTTTGAAAATTAATTTTGTAGTGTCGTCGTAATTTAAACTGGGCAAAAAATTCATGATTTTTTTTTTAACTTGTCGTACTTTATCGTTTTTTAAGTTGCAATTTAGGACAATTTGTTATATAACCGAATGGAAAGCTTTGAAGACCTCGTCATTATATTATGGCTAATTTTAAAAATTCTGTTGTTTAATATTTTTTTATAATTCGGTATTTTATTCGATTAATATCAAGTTTTCCTTTTCTTCGACTTTAATCATATTTACCTTTTATTCGACTTTAATCATTTTTACCTTTTATTCGACTAAAATCATATTTACCTTTTATTCGACTTTAATCATATTTACCTTTTATTCGACTTTAATCATATTTACCTTTTATTCGACTTTAATCATTTTTACCTTTTATTCGACTTAAATCATATTTACCTTTTATTCGACTTTAATCATATTTACCTTTTATTCGACTTTAATCATATTTACCTTTTATTCGACTTTAATCATTTTTACCTTTTATTCGACTTATGTGTTAATAAAAAATATCTTAATTAAACAGTTATTTATATAAAAATCGGTACAATAAAACAATTATAAAAAAGGATAGTTAACCAACTAATAGAAATATAAAATAAAATGAAAGTTAGAACTAAACTAAAATTTTACATTTAAAGTTCTGTCCTCCGACAGGATTTCGCAGCACTTAACACATTAACTTCATTCATTATTTCTTAATTTTTGTTCCACAGCTGGACAAAGGTCAATCTCCTCCATCCATCTCTGTCCTCTGCCAATACTAATAATCTTTTTGAAACTTCACAAGGTCATTCATTCATTAACTTCTTTAATGAAAATGATTCATTTAACAATCATTGATTGTTTATCATTTGCTTCTTAATTTTTTTTATCTGAGAAGTTAGAGAAGTTACTTTTAGTTATCTGAGAAATCTTTATTGGTATATTTATTAATTTTATTAGTATTACCTTTAAAATGTAACTTAAACTAATAATATTTGCGCTTGTTTTCCAAATAAAGTAAATGGAAATTAAAATAGGAGTATGTTGATTTTATTTATGCGGTACTACTAAATGTCAAATTAGTGTTCAATTTGAAATATATGATTTGTATTTTAACATTCTTATTGAAATATTTTATTCTATTTTAAGACCTGCAAAGTACTCTACAAAATACGTATTTCACTTTGATTTGATTTAGCCAAATTGTTACAAATGCTAGTTTAAATTCTCGAATGTCAAATAAAATTTATCCGACTTGGTAAATTTGGTAAACTGTAAAGCAATTGAAAAATACAGTTAATTTTGTATTAGATCATTTAAACTTTATTATGTCAAAATGTACTTATAAATAACTAGCTGTGCCCGCGACTTCGTAAGTGTAAAAAAAATTTAGCGTGATGACATATAGCCTATTTTTAGTTTAGTTAGATAGCTCATTTGAAGGTATAACCTTCCTCGATAAATGGGCTATGTAACACTGAAAGAATTTATCAAATCGGTTCCTGAAATTAGGGCGTCAAAGTAAACAAACAAGCAAACAAACTTTATATTATACAAATAATTATAATTTAAATAATACTATCTAAACCGAACGTCAAATGAAACATTAACGCTAACGTTTTACACAACTTAATATTAGTAGCACGAATGAAATAAAAAAAAAGGAACTCGCACGTTTCGAACGGCTATATAAGTCGTGTAAAATGGAAGCACGAACCTTCATTTGACATTTCGTTTCGAACGTAAAAGTAAGTAAAACTATAGACAATGTTCGTGCTAGGACCTCAAAGCATCAACTTGACAACATAAAGAGCAAACGAAGTGTAATTTAAAGTTAAAACTATAAACTAAGCTCTCTGTCCAACAAATTTACTCTCTCTAATTAGAACCAACCCCCGCTATTCCCAGAGGATATTGTGGATTTGTCTGCGGGAACGAATCAAAGTATTTCATTACAAAATCCATCCCTTTGTAATGAAATACTTTTGATTCGTTGAAACGAATGTACATACATACATATGCAATTTATTCTAATTAATTCTTTGAAGGTTTTATTTTAAAAGATTTTGTGTATATTTAACAAAATTAGCAGTGCAATGCATTTGTTTTCCATTGTTACGTATTAACTCAAATCATCTACAGAACGATCGTGATGTATACAATTACGAGTCATTGCGAGGAGCAAAAGTAGACTTAGAGCGAGTTTGGATTTTAATATAGTTGGTTGTGTTAGACCTTATCTCGTTATAAATTGTAATCGTGTCCAAAAATAGTGATTGATAAATTATTTTATAAAAAAATTAATATATGTGCCAGTGCCATATTTTGATGGCTTGTGAAAAATGGTAAGATAGCTTTTATTTTAATGAGTTCAATAAAATTAGAGTATAATTTATATAGAATGCTATGATAAAAATTGGAAGTGATATTGTTGTGATTTGTGTAAGCAAAAAAACTTTTTATCTATACTTAATAAATTCGACGAGTGTGCTTATAACGTTGTCGAAATTATATACGATATCTATGTACAAAAATATTATAGTAAAAACCCACGTTATAACATTTTGTCTGTCTGTCAGTCTGTCGCTGTGTCTATTGGTAATCATCGAAACGGCAGGACCGATTTGGACGGGACTTTTACTGCTCCGGAGTTGTGTACGACTGCGTTGAAACTGTAAATAAAAATAACTGATTATTGAATATGTCTCATATCAGGGAGTTTCTTTGCGCCCTGAATTGGTTGAGCCAATTGACCTCATAAACTTAGCTTTTAAATCGAATATCATAAATATATTTTGATTCAATTAATAATGAAAAAGCGAAAAATAAAAAAGTGATATCATATATTGTGTTTAAAAGTGATATTTTAGTCACCAGATTGATAAAAGAGTTCATTGACTTTAAACTTTTGGGTAAAAATATTTTGTTGTCTTCGAGCCACAATTGAGAAGTTTCATTATGCCGGAGCCAGACATAACTCAAAGTTTTTGTACATTTTTGACCAACAAGACTACAAAGTTCTACAAAACTTTGCGCAGTCCACGGCCACACTACATGATCATTGAAATGATCATTCAAATGAAGCTATGTCTGGCTACGGCATTATAATAATTGAATGAAGTTGTAAATAAAATCTATAAATAGAGTTTGTTTACGTTGAATAAATCATCGTATCAAAATTTTGAAGTTAATTAACAAATATGTTTATCGCGTATCAGATACGGAACCCTTCTGTATAAGCGTGACCTGACAGGCTTTTGGCCACTTTTATTAGGTTTGTTTTAGGTAAGAACTTGAAAGGTCTTTTAAAATAAGAGAATTGTTTTTACCGTCTTTTTTGTTATTTCTGGGTCTTTGATATTTACGTAGGATAAAAGTTGATTTTTTTTAGAATCTTTCCTTAATTTTTTTTTTAAATGACAACTTGATAGCTCTTTTTTAGCTAAGACTGTGTGCTTATTTAGCTCACTCACTTATCAAAAATAATTCCTTTTTTGAAAAGATGAAGCATAAATGGAATATCAATGTCAAAAGTCACAGAGGATCCTCCAGATTTAATAAAATAAATCTAAATTAAATCAAATTTGTTCTCTTTGCGTGAATTGTTTTAGGACCACGGTAGGCCAAGATGGCTTGGAAATTTGATGATATTAAAGGGTGAATTCAAGCCTGTTTGTTCTAAGTCATTAAGTTCACTGAGGTGGCAAATTACTTAGCGGACCCGGCAGACGTTGTCTTGCACAAATTTTGGCTTGTCTATTATTAACAAATTAACCAATCTCCTTTATTTCTTTTCCATAAAATGTGACACTGGCAGAATATTGAAATATAATTTTAAGTAGAAAGCGTTAAACACATTTTGGTATCTTATTGGTTCTTGTATAATACTAGCGGATCCAGTAGACATTGTCTTGCACAAAAATTATTCTAAACGAAATTGGACAACTTTTGAAGTAATTTAATAAATACGTTTATAGCGTATCAGATACGGAACCCTAATATAAACGTGTATTGACACGCATTTGGCCATTTTTATTTGTATTTACTAAGCGTCCAGTAATAAATAATTATTAGGATGAAAGAAATATTCCGTTGCTTCATAAACGAATAAAAAGTTGTTTGATATTTATGGTACACGAATTGCCGCTTCTTGTGAAAGTGGTGTAAATAAGATTGTTGCATAATATGAATGTGAAAAAAATGTAAATACTTTAAAAAGCATGTTTATATTAAGAATGTTCTTAATAAAGTACCCCGTAGGTTTTATTCCCTTTTCGAACTTTATATATCTATGCATTGCTGAGAAAAAGTGCCTTGACGGACATACAGACAGACCAACAACAAATTGATCCTATAAAGGTTCTTTTGGAGTTACGAAACCATAGAAAACGTAAATGCATTCACATGTTATTGTTAAGAGCCTTTAAAATTTGTTGAGGAAATATGTATGTGTAAAATTATGTCGAATACGTTAATAATGTCCGTTATAGCTCATATGGGAAGTACGAACCAATATTATTTTATTAGGCCTAACAAACACTTACGGTAAAAAAAGCATCTTATGTGAAGGAGCCCAACTATATAACAAATTACCTAATAGTATCAGTGATGCTAAATCAAACAATGTTATTAAGAAGTTACTTAAGGCACACATTTTAAAGAATTTTTCTTTATTTTAGTACTAAATAAGATATTGTACAAATAGCCAATATGCCTAATTTTGCTTTTAATATTTCATTTCGTATTTTCTCCATAAGTGATTGTAAATCTTTTGAGAAAATATAGACTAGAGAAAAAGCTATTAGACAATTAATAGAGTTCGATATTTAAAATATCTTTATAAATATTAGAAGAAATTAGCAGACGAATTTTAATACGCGTATTTTTTAGGGAAAAACCACGCGCACTTTTCAGGGCAATATCATTGATGTAGCGGACTAAAATTGACATTTTATAAAAATACATCGAAAACACAAAAAAAAAAGAGAACTGTAGATAATCGTTTAAAAAAATATTCCCGGCAATAATTAATATAGTAAATCAAATAGTTTTAAATGCGAATAACGTAGACTGGAGTTAGTAAATATATTAGGATCTTTATAAATTTCCTTTACAGTTTTTGACTGAACTTCTGCCTGTCCAAAATTTTTAATCTATTTATCTATTTTAATACTGAAAATAATTACCTACATCCAAGTCACTACCCAGTCTTGAATATAACACATGGAATATTTTCAAATTGATATAAACACATCTCGCAAGCTTAATCGTAAACTGACCTAACCCAAAAAGCTGATTTTTGGGAAATCGCAAAAACCGAACGAAACGCGACAACACCACCATCACTAGACGTGACAGCATTGCCGCCACTTCACGCCGATCTCATGTGAGAGAAGAGGTAGTGGTACCCGGACGCGCCGGCCCAATTCGGCTACAAGCATGGCGCTACCTCTAATAAATATTAACACAGGCATTAAGTTGTCTACCTTAGGAATAGACGTCCGTGTGTAAAAAAAATTATAATGAGGAAATTAATATGTTGTTTCTCTTCTATATTGGGAGTTATGGCTTGATTTTTTTCAAACTTACCTTTTCCTTTTTATACGTTACTAGCAGACCTTACGATTTCCTGAACGTTGGGTTACTTACTACATTTTATAATCCTATAATATTGTCCCCGTTTCCTTTCCCTTTCCCGTTCCATTATAGTTTACTATTTTGGCGTTAATGGCTTAAACGTGTAAGATAGATGTATACTGTCACTGGCTTTTTGTGGAACTATTTAAGATAAAAATTTCCTTCATACACTCTATATACGTGTAACTCTAACGGTTTTTGCAGCAAACGCCAGAATAGCTCGCAGATGGCAGAATTTTCTCCTACTTACTTGACATTTATCATTATACTTTGCACAATTCACACAGTATCTTCGTAATTTATAGCCTATGTGTTATTCTGATGTATCAACTATATTATTGTAAAGATTAATTAATGTGTATACTACTGTCACGGACGATTTTTTTTATGATACAAGGCAAACGAGCAGGCAGCAGGCCCCCAAGTGCCTACCGACGCTCATGGACATCTGCACGACCAGAAGACTAGCAGATGCGTTGTCGGCCTTTAATGACGAGTTTAGGCCATGTAGATATACGCGAAGAAGAGGGACTGACAATAGCAGCTTGGTTAGTCCGGTGTTGCATACCCGTGGTGGATCAGTTATCGGACAGAGAGAAAAAAAGATTCCCTGGATTTAAGCAACCAACAATTTTATAACAATTAAAATAATGAACACACTCGAGTCCTCGCAAAGCCTAGCTTTTTGGTAGTTCATAATACAAATAAAACAAAAGCCTCAAGCGCTAATACTTGTACATAAATTAATATATTATCTAATTGTAAAACGGTACCCCTCATGAGACATTTGCATCGATATTGAATGTCCAGTGCCCAGTACGCACTCCCATACAATCAGCGAATGACTTTACATAGTACAGAAAAATAATGTAGAACAGGCACTTATTTAAAACAATGCCTAATGTCATAAAAGTAATATTTTGTGCCCCATTAGCAAGTAAGAATTGAATTTGAATTATAAACGGAACCAAAGTTTTGGATAAAACCATTGTTGCCCTTAAATTTTTTAAGAAAGGAAAACATAAAGAAGATAATCTTGAAGTACAGATCCTTAACTTACGTCCACCTCTTTTTTAATCGAAAACGAGATAGAGAGACAAATAATATCACTCGGGTATTAGAACCCAATATTAGAAGAGAAAGGTTATAAAAATCACAGATGTACACTTATACTTATAATGAGTAGATACCTAACTATATAGAAACCTTGTATAAAGGGGAGAAGCCTGACCCAGCAATGGATAAAAAATGGTCTGTAGATGACGCTGATGATGATAATGGGGATTTTTTATAAATGGAGCAAACGGACAGTTTACTTAAGTGACTACCGACGTCCATGGATATTTGCTCCTCCAGTAGGCTCGCAGATACGTGCCGGCCTTTTTGATGCGTTGCCTTGGGCTTGGGTCACCGAGGACTCTCATATACCAAACGAAACACGACAACAATACCATCACTAGACGTGACAGCATTGCCATCACTTCACACCGATCTTATGTGTGAACGAAGTACTGGTGCCCGGACGTACCGTAGGCCCAATTCGGCTACAGAGCAAAAAGTCTGCAAGCGTGGCGCTATCTCTAATTATAATGTGATGATGTCTAATTAAAATGTGGTGATATCGATAATGGGGTGTAAATACATGTATTATCGATATTTAATACTTCTGAGATAAATTTTTTAATCTTTGACATTACAGGAATATCATTAAAGCTTCCCATAGGAGAGCGGTAGCGTGTTTAACTGATATTAGAAGCGAATGTACATGTCATGATTGATTTCGGCAATTTCGGAGATACGTTGCGTTGACGCGTCGAATTAGTGATAGGTGATGCATTAGTGCATAGCATTAGTGTTAGAAGAGACAAATGTTGTGTATCTATAGTGTCACAATTAGTGTTAGGTTTCGTCATTATCAATGCATCAACTTGTACTATTAAAACAAATAATCATGTTGAATTAATGTTAGGTGATGTATAGTATTACTTTTGAAGGAACAAAAGTAATGTTAGATACGTAGTGTTGTAATTAGTGTTAGGTTTTGTCCCTATTAAAGCATCAGCTGATACTAGTAGAACAAATAATCGCATAGAATTTATATTAAGTGATGTATTAGTGAATAGCGTTAGTGTTACAAGAGACATGAGTGTAATATAGTGCAATAATTAGTGTTAGGTTTCGTCACTATCAGTGATA
>JANCMC010020236.1:290369-305280 GCA_024363005.1 Charaxes varanes
ATAGCGTTAGTGTTACAAGAGACATGAGTGTAATATAGTGCAATAATTAGTGTTAGGTTTCGTCACTATCAGTGATACTACTACTACTAGTACAACAAAAAATCGCGTCGAATTAGTGTTACGTGAAGTGTGTAGTGTAGCAGGGCTTAAAATCCACACAAAAATATTCACAAGAGACGAGGAGTAGGGCAAAGAGTTCATCTCCGTTGTCTATCGGTACAGGGGCACTAAATGCGTTCATAAATTGGCTTACTGCGGTAGCTATGTATTGGAATCTGAAGGAACTGAAGAGATGCATTGATACATACGAAGAGATTTACAATATCCTTTTTTTAAATACTTCTGATGTTTAGAAGTAACCAGGATAGCAAGGACTTGTATTGAATCTTTCGGATATCATGTCCACTTGATAAGAACTATAAACATTTAAAGTTATAATAATTCATGTCTGTTGTTTAAATTAGTCTATTGTGTCCTACTACTGGGCAAAGGTCCTCTTCTTGATCCATCTTCCTTTGGGCCAATATCATCCACAACTTCCCCACAAAGGTATACAAATTGTCACGCCACCTCTTCTTCGGATTACCGGCTCGTCGACGGCAATTGATGGGTATCCAGGAAGTCGCGATATTGGCCTACCTTTGCTGGTCCGTTCGAGCCACAGGCCCAGCCCATTCCCACTTCAGCTTTGCTGACTTCTTCCCTACATTCATTACCCCAGTAATGGAACGCATCTTACCATGCTATATCTGTACAAAATGTTCATTAAATACGTTATTTTTACAGTGGTATCAGATCCCAAAATTACGGCCGTCGTTCTGAAATCCTCTATTCACCGGGACTTCCTGCATATGTTTCTGAAACATTTAATCGGTGAAGGAACGCTCTTTTGTTCGGGTAAGGTTAATTAACCGGGTAACTATGGCAGGGGAGACCAAGGTGCTCGAACGTGACCTTGAAAAATTTATTATAAACGTGACCTTGAAAATGTATTAAAACGTGGCCTTGAAAGATAAATTGAAAACGTGACCTTGTAAAATGTGTTAAAATGTAACCTTGAAAAACTCGAACGCGTTAGATCCTTGTACAGAATGGTTCTGCTTGATGTCCTAGTCGTACTAAATTACAATCTGACAATTATATAGACAATTCGTTGGTTTCAACATGATTTTTAATATTTATGGTTCACTATTTTGGCGATAAGGACTTAAACGTGAAAGATAAGTATATGCTGTCGCGAGCTTTTTTGTAGAACTATTTAAGATAAACATTTTCTTCTTACACTGTATATGTACGTGTAATTCTAACTATTTTTGCAGCGCACGCCAGAATAGCTCGCAGATGGCAGAATTTTCTTGTACTTACTTGACATCTATCGTTATATTTTGGACAATTCAGGTGGATTGGTTTAGCTCTAGATAGAGGAGAGTGGTCTAAGAGTGGGGAGGCCTTTGCCCAGCTGTGGGACATTATGGGATAATTAAAAAAAAATAACCCTTTGTTTACACTTTCTTTCTCTATTAAAGAATAGGTTACATCGATAATATAATTTATACTAATATATTAAGCTAAAGAGTTTGTTTGTTTGTACGCGCTAATCTCAGGAAATACAGATACGATTTGAAAAATTCTTTCAGCGTTAAATAGCTCATTTATCGAGGAAGGTTATAGGCTATACATCGTCATTCTAAAATTGAATCTATTTTTTTGCCTAATTTTACGTGGACAAAGTCGCAGTATAGTATTTAGTACACATTCCATTTGCTTATAGTTCATTTTTTTTTAAATTTACCCCACAGGCAATTGTCCCGTGTCCGTGGCCCGTGTCAATTGTTATATTATATTTATCTTTTCTCTTTTTTTTTTTAATATGTTACAAGGGGGCAGACGAGCAGGCAGCAGGCACCGAAGTGCCTACCGGCGCCCATGGACATTTTCAATATACTCATATCCTACTTCATTTTAACCTTAATAAGTTTCGCTTGGTTTCCCACAAGACAAATGCAGATAGACATGAAACTTCCCTTATTAATAAAGAAAGGAAACCTGATGCTATCTCGTGAGTGCATTCTGGTTAACTTGCAACTTTGTATTTATTACAACATTTTTATTTTATTTCTCGTTCGACAATATAGTGTATAGAGCTGTAAATAGAGTTCAATTCACAGTGTATGCTGTTAATACATTACATTTATTATGGCATTCGCAGAGAGTTTATTTATGATACCAATTCATCTTGCTGTGAATTACATGACTCAAATTTAACAGCGTTTTTCGCAAATTTTCTATACGTTATTTTTAAAAGTGTAAATCCACAGAACTTTATTTAATGGTTGTCAATATTTATGAATATACAGGTCAACGTCGATTTAACAAATCGGAGGGTAACAAGAAAATATTCGTTGTTTCAAGTAATTCGTTGAACTGAGGTTTGTTATGTTGAGGTTAGGTTGGTCTAAAATTCGTTAGAATGGAATAAAGTGGGTGTGTTTGCATAAAATTATATTATTATTTAAATATAACGTCAACTGTATTTATTTAGGAATTTTTTCTTAATTAACTCTTTGCAGCAACTATAGCAGTTTTCGGACAGCAAATACCAGCATAACTGAAAGATAATAAAAAGAAATAAATTATACACAATTTTATTTCTCTCGTTTTGGAGATTACCCGGAACAAACAGCCAGATATACAGACAGACTTCTCCTTCTTTCACTCTCGCTTCTTCTCTACCGAGAATCGTTATTCCGCATGATTACTTTCCACCGATTGCGGTCAAAGGTGAAGTGGACCACACGGTGTATACTACCGACAGACAGACAGTAAAACATTTTTTAACTTATTTTTTTGCTATACTTATCGTATGATGATTAGTCGAAGTCAAAGTGAAAAATATTTTCTTTATTCACAGACTTAAGAATAAGAAGAATAAGAATAAGAAAATATTTATTTGCAACATCATCACACCGCATACAGATACAAATAAATAATAAAGAGTATAAGATGAATGCTACGCATGAATGCATAATATTCTCAAATATTGTGAATTTATTTACTCAAAAAAGTACTTATTAGAGATAAAAAATCTTAAAGAGAAAAAAGAACACTAAACTGAAATGGACTCGAGTAATTTGTGACATAATGTATAGGTTTTCACCGCAAAACGTTTCGCCGGTCGTCGGAAAGTGTAACATATGTTCATACACACACGTAACAGACAGACGTAACCGTATCGAGTATTTTAATTACTAAGCTATGTGCGACTCGCTATGGCATTTTCTATGTAACAAAATGAAAGCAGGCTATTAAAGTCCTTCCAAATAAGAAATATATATAAGTTTATTCACAATGAAACCTGCACTTAAAAAATTAAAAAAAAAATGTTTGGAAAAGTGCACAACTCTAATCCAATTTCAATAGAAAAAACACTTTCTGATGAATTCTGTAAGAGATAAGACCGCCCTTGCGCCCTTTATATTATTTTAAAGTCATTGTTTATTCTGAACGTTTTCTTTATTATTTATAGTATTAAAAACATCCAATATTATCTAAAAAAACCTGAAAAAATATTAAATGCAAACATAGAAAAATTTTGGTAAAATAAGCCTTTTGGTAAAATAAAATTGGCCTTAAGCGGTAATTTTATTGATGAAATCACTTTTAAGACCTAAGAATAGAACTTTTATTTCTCACTCGTAGAATAAAATCTTTAATACGCTAGCTCGCCAAGCTAAAAAATCGCGACACGAAAAGCGCAAAGAACTGAGGGAATAAAACAAAAAGAATTCTCAAGTAAGATAAGTTGGTTATGAATCTCTTTGAAAGAGCTAGTGAAGTGGGTTCGACGATTTAGCGGAGTTCAAGTTAATTCAAGGCGTCCAATCAATAAGGATTTCGCTTACTAAAGCCTAACTCAACTAAGTAATGCCGGCATCTCGGCAGTCTGTTAAAAGACCATTCAGTCGGCACATTATTCGGTGGGACAAAAGATATTCGTCCGTATGTACGAAGGGCAAGCTTTTTATACGTCACGACACGATATCGTTTTACCCCAAAATGAAAAAAAAAACATTCAATTGTATTTAAAAAAGGAATGTCATTTGATGTATTTATGAACCCTATAATATCAAATAACAATGACAAAAGAACGTAATATTCAGAAACTCATTCATTTCATGTATGTTGGTGTAAAATAAAATAATTGTATAAATGTTATATTTTCTGTTATAATCAAATGTCTGGTTGTATTAGATAATTAAAACTTAAAAACTATTTATATAATTTGTCACTTATTATTAAAAAGAATAAGATTTGAATGAAAAATTCCAGTTTATTGGAAATAATTTACATAGTCACTCCATTTCAATTCTCCTATGAAATTCATGATTGCAGAAATCAAAGAAACCAGAAAAAGAATCCAGTACTCCCAACAAGGTACCTCATAGATGGTTTAACATTCTGACATTAGTGACCTATTTTTGGCGACATGCTTCCTCTTTACTTCTATGTTAATTGACTGGCTTTACTATAGTATGGAAATAATCATTCATAACGCAGCGTATTCAAATATATTTATTCGAAGTTGTACTTCTCTTGGCAAAAGGTTTCCAAGCTAATTTAATACTGCGTTTTGGCGGCACTAGAAACATATTTATTACACTAATATTTAGGAAACAAACAAACTTAAAATATAAAGAAACGCCAATATTTATAAAAAAAATAATCCTTGTTTGCTAGTCTCGCTAAAATTTGAAAACTGCTGGACGGATTTAAATTCTGTTTGTTTCGTTTCATTTCCCTTATTTTAGGGAAGTTTTAGATGAAAATAAATAAAAGGAAAGATTCTTTTCGACTTCGAAAGATTCTTAAAAAATACAAACAAATGCAGATTTGTGTCGTTCTTCTTTTATCTTATTCGGGAAAACTTACAGCAATTAAGAATAGTAAATAAATGAGTAGTAAAATGTGTATGGCCGAATACAAGTTTTAACAAATACAAAGTTTATATATTAAAAAAAAAAGGAAAGGAAGAAGGAAATAGTCAGGCTTATATTGACAACAATGGTTTTACTTATTTTTTAGAGGAGGTTATAAGCGAGGAAGAATTTACAAGCCGGAGTTTTTAATACTTCAAATATTAATTTCTTATATAGAAATGAATTCAAAAAGATGCCTTTTATATCTGTTTTGCTTTTACTAATTACCTTAATTTTTATTATGTGCTTTGCTTTTTTTCGGCAACACAGAGGAAAAAAATTTTTTGACTTCCTTTGAAGAGAAACCATTAAAAGCAAATCTCCAACAATTGACATAGCTTAAGATAACGTATATAGTTAACTAACTGGAATTTCTTAGACCATGAAAACAAAGTCGCAGCCATTAGATAGTTCCTGTTTAAAAATTATCTATCTAGTGATGTTCTTTAGTACGCGTGCTCTACTTTATTTTCTCCAACGTTTCGCATGATTTAACACGAAGTTTGTGCTATGAAAATATTTTAATTATTTACTTTTAAGCCAATATATATCCTGAATACCAATATAGAAAATATTTAAAGAGTAAAAAATAGAAAATGAGGCTAATGAACCTGGAGAATTGAATCATTAATATAATTGGAAAATATTAATTACCGACATTGTTTTGTTGACATTTAATTTATTTTATTTTAATCTATTAAATAATACAGTTTGTATGGAGGTATTTTATGACGGAAATTACGGTATGTCTATATGAGAGGTCTACCAGCACGTGAATGCGAATACCCTGAACCTTATTGGGTCACAGGGTAACTTGGGAATTCGGTCTGATTCACATGGACAAGGAATTTAATAGACATCATCTCTAGGAACTAAAACATGTGATTTCGTGTCTACAATTTCATGACATCATATTTAGAACTTGAGCTTTGGCGGTATTCAATTTACTATAAGAGATTCTAAATTTTTAATAAATATGAAGAAATCTATATGATTCGCTCCAGTCCTTTTGGAAATTGTCCGTAACAAATAATCAGAGTTTAACGTACAAATAAAATGGGCAAAAGCCTGTCAAGACACGCTTTTATTGAAGGGTTCCGTATCTGTTACGCCATAAACGTATTTGTTAAATAACTTTAAAAAGTGTCGTCTGATTTCGTTCAGAATAATTTTCCTAATGAGTTTTTAGCATGTTCTATCAACATGGAAAATTTCAAATCTCTACGTCTAAAAAAGAAATTACAATTTTTGTATACTTACATAAAAAGTAAACCAATGTGGTTTGTCCCTAACGTTATTAAGGACCTGCTTTTGTTCTACTTCTTACAATACACACATACAATAATTGTTGCAAATATATTATAAAAGTACAATAATCCTGAATGCTAAAGATGTTTAAAGAATTAATGCAAGCACTGCCATCTGCATCAATTTAGCGGAGAACCTATTTGGCTTGGTACCGACTTCAGCACATCAGTAAGTGTTCTACTAAATAGTTTGAAAGTACTATTTATTTTTTGCCTTTCAGGTCCTCGCCTTTTTGTTTTTGAAGGCGGTTTTTTTTTTATTTAAAAAAAAAAGTTTTATTAAAAGACCTTGGTCAGTCAAGACATCATCACCATCATCATCTTATATACATATAAAGCTGTTAATTGTTTGCTTAACGTCTATTCTACATTTTGTTTGAGAAAACATTCGGAATTATTTTACGAAAATTGCCCGAACGGAGAAGTATGAAATTTAGCACAATTCTAGGTCCATCAAAACCTATGCTATTCCTTGTAACATAAGCTATTTGCCAGCGAAAGTTCCTTCGAAATAGGTCCAGTCGTTCTGGAGATTGCCCGTAACAAACAGACATCAATTTAAAACAAGTTGACAGGGATACCGTAAATTATTTATATTGGTGCAAATAAATTAATATTTAGAGTGGTGGTTAGAGAAATAAATTTTCGGCGACTGTCTGGTATAAAATATAGAAAAAAAATTAAAATACGACGCAATTTTCCGAAATTTCATGAGAAGTTGGAAAAATGAAATTATTTATTTATGGTATAAATAAAACGAGCGAATATTAAGATAGATACGTATAGTGTTTGTTTTTGCATAACTTTATAGTTTTCAAACGCTTTCAGAGCAAATTTAATCTACAACTCGTAAGTTTGCTTCAAGAATGTTATCCTAAAACTATTTATCAAAGGCGGCATGCAAGCCTACGACGTAAACATTTGAAATTATGATTAAATAATTAAAATCGCTGATTTTGTCTGCGTCGCATTTCTATACAAGAATTTTTTCCTTCTGATTTTAATTAATCCTGTTTATTCTCGCCTGTAATTAATTTAAACTAACTCTCGCTCGTGATTTATTCGATTACTACTACAATAATTGTCATGAATAAGCGATTTTGATGTTTTTTTTTGTTTCACTAAGTACACTAATTATATAAACTTTTTTGTTTTTTCTTAATTAAAAAATGCGTCAGTTGAAAATTTTTCAAACAGAAAAGAAAACACACCAAATTAAAAAAGTTTTATTTTTTTTAAACGTCATAAAAGTGTTAAAAAAGTATTTTTAAAATCAATAACAAGCATGTGCATTAGCACTTATTAAAGATACACAGATTAAAAAAAAAACAATCTTTTATTATATTAATGGGTCGCAACAAAGCAATTAAGTCGCCTTCGTTCATTTTATTTAACATAACTGACATACATAAAAAAATATTAACACAGAGTAATGAACTACAAAAGTACACTAATGTAATCTGTGTGAACATAATAATATTATTTACTCTCGGTCTCGGTTTAAAACATGCACTAATATAATTTGTCGCAGCATGGTTCTATAATCATAATTTTCATAATCTCAAGAATAATATTTTTACGAGCCCAGCTGTTCGGTATGAAGTGTTTTCTTTCAATTTTGTATTCAAAATAGACTCGCCTTTCCAGTTTAATTGGGCGATAGCTTTGTATCAGATTTAGTTGAGAAGCTTTATTGGATGGGATATCTGTATTAGATTTAATGGATTTCATTATTAAATTAGCCGGTGTCTGGATATTGTTTGTGCTTCAATAAGCTTTAATAATTTAGCAAATAGTTTCGTAAATTTAAATTTTATGAAAATTTTTCCAACTTCACACCCGGCAAATGTAATCTATATTTATCCCCATATATGTACTTCTTTGTTCTTCTTATTCGTTTACTCTTGGCAGAGTGGTCGTGGTCATGGAACACTATGAAGATGAACCGCGTTTTTAGAGAGGAACTTCCACCTGTTCCTATTGGCAGTTTGACGTACCTTAGCAACAACAATTTGTTTGGCAAGACGTGACGTCACACGCTCTGATTGCTGTTCAGTGATGCTTCTTGTATTGTTACATTTTAGAATGCCATTTGACTTTTATACTTATTTATTACTTTCAATTTAAAATTAGTGGTCGTCTAGACGCCGAAATACAACCATAATTTATTTTAATTTTAAAGGTTGCCCAATTATATTTTCAATTACAGAATTCAGGCCGACAACTTTTTTTTCAAGCAAAT
This sequence comes from Charaxes varanes, assembly GCA_024363005.1. Lineage (NCBI taxonomy): Eukaryota > Metazoa > Arthropoda > Insecta > Lepidoptera > Nymphalidae > Charaxes > Charaxes varanes. The sequence continues at coordinate 298,895 of JANCMC010020236.1, forward strand.
GTAAGATTAAATAAAAAACATCAAATCCAAAAATAATGACTAATAAAGACGGAATAAGAAATATATAATATGATGATTTATCTTTATGAGATTATAACATTTATCTTATCGTTTAAACTGACTTCAGAAGCGAAATGTTTCTTCAAACATATTAAAAATTACGTTTATATTTGAGTTCAACTCATTTTACCTCCTTTTAAATAAACTATAAAGTAGAATTATGTATTGTTGTTGCTATTTGTCAATTAAAACTTCTTAAAACAATTTCACACACTATTATTTTTGATCTGTGTAAATGGTACACTCCTGCGAGTCATTTTCACTCTGCATTACCATAGGAATCGGTTGTTACCGCAGTCACACTTGATAAAGTGTAGATGCGATCTATGGTGGAGCGCGCTTGCCTATTAAGTATGTAAGAGGTCGCGACCGCTAATCTGAATGCACCGTGTCCAAATGTACAATGGCGCCACCGTGTACAAGGGCGCCAAAATCCCACTGCTACCTTTGCGGTAAAGTTACTACTCCCCTACCAAAGATTTTATATCGTCTGGATTTGTTAATTCGTCGACGTTGCTAGATGTAAGAATTTAAACTATATATTTATTTTTATAAATTATTTATAACTAACTTTATTGTTGGCCAAAAGTAATAATTTCGAACGACGCTGTTCTTATTGAATATTAACGGGGCCACATGTCTTTTCGTTTGAGTAAAAGTTCATCTAATAATCGTTGGCATTAATAAGTTTCACTAGTTTTAATGATGTACATTAACAGGTAAAATTAAATAAAAAATTTAAGCCTGTTCGAAATTATTACTATATATTAATAGTGAACTAATATGCTCATGGCAGCTAATTAAAATATCTTTTTTAAATATCGTTATTTGATTCAGCAAGCACTAGCTGTTTTTCGCGACTTCGTCCGCATAAAAATGCGAGAGTTCTTAGACCTTCTTCATAGCCTACCTAGCTCTATCAAAAAGTCCTTTCTTAGAAGATGTCTACTAACTATAAACTACTTTACTGCCAAATCTCATTATTTTTCGTCCCGTGATTTTCGAAATTTCATGTAACATTTCATGCTCTTAGGGCGGACGTTCAAACTATTGTTATTTTTTTCTGTTTTCATTTGTTTCGTTTTGTTGAATATAATTGTACGAAATCCCAATTTAAATTGATTTTGTGTTGGCTCTAAATTAAAGTCTTGTTCGGATTAATCATCCATAATTAACATTTCGACAAATATAATTTACTCTGTAAAATGCTCTTTCAATATTAGCAGCATAATATATAGTTAAGAACAATCCTGTAATAATTTGAATAATTAAGCATAAAGATAGTAATGATCCAAAGTTTCATCAAGAAGAAATATTAATAGGGGTTGGCAAACCCTATTAATGGTTTGCTAATATATGTCTAAAGTATAGACTACATAACAACAATAATGTCACTTCCTCATAAAAAACTACTTAAGTGTAAATTAATCAACCGTTATGTTTTTATTAGTGCTTTTGTGTTATTAAAATTTTGCTGGAAGAATAATTTCATTTTCGATTAAATGTTATTTCAGAGGTACAAAAACATCAATTGATATTTCTGAACGTATCAATATTAAATATCTATAACCACGGGTACTCTATGGATAATTATTTGCATTCTAGTGTTGCAAGTTTATGATATATTTATTAACAGGCCTTTCCTTAATTCGGTTTTTATTTTCCTTATGCTGGAGCCAGACATAGCTCAAAGTATTTGTTCATTTTTGTCCTTGAAGATTACAAAGTAGTACAAAACTTAGCGTGTAGCTAAGTCCCCGGTCACACTAGATAATCATAGAAATGGCCCCGGCAATAATAAAATTTAGATTACAGAAGCCGGAACAGCCAGTCCAAGGAATTAATTATCTGCTAGTCTTTAATAGAAAACCAAATATTAGTTGCATAATGATTTGTCAGATATATTGCACCTCTAAATCTTAACCCAGATCGATACACGACGACTATAACTAGGCCCCTCATCGTGTATAAGTTACACCCTAACTAACATCGATGGAAGCCATTGACTGATTTAAAAAAATTCGGCTAAAGGATATTTAAAATGCTTTAGACATTTTTGTGTTTAAGATGAATTACTTTTTCTTTACTTAGTATATAGAATATTGAAATAGTCATTTTAAGAATTAATTTCTAGTATAAAAAGAATTATCCCTATTATCTACATTCTTTTTTTTTAACATATAAACAAAACGTTCAGTAAAGTTCCAATATTTTGTCGATGTATATCTTGTTCTTTACGCATACAGCAAATAAGTTTCTCCATATAGTAATTAATATGCTTTATTACGCGTTTTATATTTTTAGGAATACATACATTTCGATTTATTTCATGTAATAGAGTGCATAAATTATTTTGAATACATTATTATATTCAACTGAATATTATAACAATTATATTCATCGACTTATATTTTTGTATCCCTCTTTAGACATATTTTGTCACGGACTTTTATTTAGAACTGTTAAAGGGGAATAATTTTGTCATACATGACTTTTGCGAAACTTTAACCATTTACGCAGCGCACACAGCGGAAGCTCTCAAATGGGAAATATATTTTGGGAAACATTCTTCGTTGGTGCTCTGCTCTTATTGCACTTAGCGTGATGATATATAGTCTATAGCCTTCTTCGGTAAATAACCTATCTAACACTGACAGAATTTTTCAAATCGGATCAGCACTTTCTAAGATTAGCGCGTTCAAACAAACAAACAAACTCTCCAGATAACCGATAGAATCAGGCGTTATTTTGCGCAAATCCATGACATGCATGAAATACTAAGCTACTTTGCTTAAATCCGCGAATGATTCATTTAAAACTCTAAATTTAAAAGAGTTTAATTTTTTTTAACTCTTCAGCTTTATGTATTATTACAATTAAGAATATAAATATAAATTATAATATAATTATATCTTATACTTATTATAGATATAGACTTGAATTACTGTTTATTTATGAAACTGACTCATTTTCAAACCTCCATTTTTTTATATCAATTTATTACTTTTTTTCGATTTGACACACTTTTTTGAACATTACCTAGTGCATCAAATAAGGAACTCTCTGAAATACGTATCGAGCAAAAGTTTTCATGAATGATTTGAAAAAAATATACCGTGCTACAAGTAAAGAAATTGCAGAAAATTATTTGCTTGAGCTAGAGGAAAAATGGAGCGAAAAGTATCCATTAGTTGTGAAATCTTGGCAGAACAATTGGGAAAGTTTATCCGGTTACTTCAAGTATTCAGGTCCTGTTAGAAGGCTAATTTATACCACTAATCCCATCGAGGGGCTACACAGGCAAATTAGGAAATTTACCAAGAACAAGGGCGCATTCACCAGCATAAATGCCTTGTACAAGCTGGTATATTGTGCTATAAGAAAGGTGGAGGAAAAATGGACGATGCCTGTACATGATTGGGCATTATCTATATCTCAACTCTATATTTTTTTCCCTAGTAGATTAAAAATTGAGTTGAACTAAAAATTCGGTTTGACACACTTTTTTGAACATTCCCTTTAATATCAGAAACGACTATACAGATTTTGACAAGACACCTTTTTATTTGAAATGTAACCTAAATTGTAAATGTAATACCGACTAATATCACAAAGTGACATTAATCGGGTCCCACTGTTTTACGTGCCTTCCGCAACACGGAAGAGGTCGGATAACATCTATAAACCAGTGTCTAGAATGGGTCACCCATCTATCACTCGGTCGCAGCACGAGCAACCTAACCTAGCGATCGTGTCAAATGCCGACCACTGATTAAGCCACGACCTCCTCCCAGCTCACCCGTTAGTAATGAACTAATAATAAACCGGTAAGTCAGACAGGCAACTCAATTTTACTCGCACGTATATAAAAAGCCATTTACACCTAAAACTTTAAGGATACCACCACCAGGAGGAACTCCTAATGGGCCATTAACCAGCACTAGCGCTTCAAACGCTTTCTAATAAAATTTACTCTCAAATGCTTCGTCAAAAGCGGCAAGTAATTCGGTAGTTAGTTAGCGCGGTGCGAGTTACAGCGGTGAAATAATGGAGTTATAACGCTATTTGTTTGTTACATTTATTTTGCTCCGTTAGATTATTAAACAATTAAATAAATAATAATTTATTTATTCCCCATATTTATTATGTTGTTGAAATTTCCTGAGAGTTGAAGAGAAATACTATGATACCTTTAAATTCATCACACGCATTTTAGAAGGATAATAAAATTCACACAGGTTAACATGTACTTTAAATAAAGTTTTATATATTGTTATATAGGATTTATATATTTAGGTATTTCATAGGAGAGAGAGGCAGAAGCAAAGGGAGGTCTACGCTATGTTATATTGGAATAAAAGATAATTTCGTAGATGTACATTGTACATTTTGGTAAATTCTTCTAAAATCTTAATATAAATTTATATATTAAAATACAAAGGTAAATATTGCCATGTCAAAAATTATACATTCATAAAAGTCTCTTATGTAAAATAATTACTAAATTAAGGTAAATACCTTAAAAGATTTATTAAACATTAACTTTTTCGATCTAATAAATGTGGATTTTATAGAAATGTGTATTATATTGTAATTAATTCAACAGACTATTAACAGCATAGGTCTATTTTGATAAGAAAATAATAGAAGTGCCTCAATACGTGCTGGAATAAATGGACTATTAAAGCACTAGCGCTTTGAATGGTTTCTAATAAAATTTGCACTCAAATGCTTCGTCAAAGGCCCTCTTAATTTGGTAGTTAGTTAGGGCGCGATGCGAGTTTCAGCGGAGAAGTTACGCGTATATACAATTATAGAATTTGTGAAGTCATAACCACGTTTTAGTTTATACCAAGTTCATAGCTTATACGATGAAATATTTATAATCTGGTACTCGTAGAAATCAAAGAATTGAATCCAATTACTAAATATCGCTATTTTAGAGAAAAAATGATTATTTTTGGTGAATCAAAAACCTTTGTGGATATTTAATATGAGTAAAATCTGAAAAAATGTTTTTGTCTACACAAGGATATGATAGATACAAGTTCAAAAGAAAGTTCTGCTGTAGCATATATATTTGAAATTTTCAAAATACTTTATATTTTGTAAAAAAAAAATAATGTGAGTCCTTAAGAGTTGCAACGCTAATTAGTTTCGAAATAGTACAATTACAGTCTTGAGCAACTACAAAGCGTGCATAATTTCTAGTGTTCCCGCTTAAAAATAGAGCATGCAGTGAGGTAGAGGCCAGGCAAAGAACTGCTTGGGAGTAATTTCTTATGTAACGCGCTCTCGTCGCCATCTTGGCTTAGGCGGCTAATTAGAGACAAGATGGCGGCGGCTACATTTTACCATCTATTCAGGCTTAGAAAATTTCAATTGTGTATTATGTTTCTTGCTTTAAAATTCCATTCCTATTATATTTACTACATATAAATAAAGATCTATTACAAGAATATTATTATTGTAGTGTTTAGATCGTGTGTGATCGTGTGTTGATCGAGATTTCTGCATACCATAATAATACTAATTCGAGTATATTCTTGGAATGCTCAGAATCTGTATCGGAATCTCCTGAATCTGTTTTTACCTTTAACATCATTTTATTTTACTTACTTTTTTTATTCAGTCTTAATTTTGTGATTTAAAGTAATAAATTGTACTTAAGTAGTACTGCAGTCTAATTGAAATAATCTGGAAATAACCGTAAAGCTATAAAGCTTTTCCATTGTTTTCACAATTATTTGAGTAAAGAAAGCCATATGACAGTAGTATTACTGCATTGTGTAAATTTCATTTAGATAACGACGTTTATTTGTCTGAAACACTAACAACAGTGCTAACAACAATTTGCTGATTGGCGTTTGTGTTAGTCCTTCATACCAAAATTAGACTACACGTATAGTAATTCTAAACTACAAACACTTTCACATAAATAACTAATACATACCACTTACTTAATAAAAGTAATTTCAACTTAATCAAGTTAATTTCAAAAAATATAATTGTTTCAACATTGCGTAATAGATAGCACTGCCAGTCTTATATTTCTTTGAAAATCGATAGCCAAACGATAGTCTGATAATTTAGCCACGCTAAATTTTTTGATGATTTCATTTCTACTGGCCTTGAGCATCAAATATATCCCAAATATTGATTGTAAAAGTTTCCTTTCTATTCATTAAATTTTTAAATGTTGCAGTTTGGGTTTCGAATACATTTTCCTACTTAGGACGATAAAACATATAATTGATGATCTTAGCCTATATCTTGCCGATAGCAACTGCCTTTATAGTCGATACATGCCACCATTTTGCATATGT